>JAHRHZ010000043.1:27305287-27341499 GCA_024137785.1 Ginglymostoma cirratum
TCAGCAGGCCAAGCAGCATCACAGGAGCAGGAAAACTTGACGTTTCGGGCCTAAACCCTTCATCAGAAATGGAACGTCAAGTTTTCCTGCTCCTGTGATGCTGCTTGGCCTGCTGTGTTCATCCAGCCCCATGCTTGTTATCTCGGATTCTCCAGCATCTGCAGTACCTTTTATCTCTGCATCTTTAAAATGTTTGTGATTGAGTTCCAGCTCTTTATAAAGATAAGCTGGCACGTGGACACAAGTATTTTTAACAGTGTGTACCTTCAGGGCTTGCCTTTCCTGGTCTACTGGCAAACATCAGAGCTGGTGGTGTGCCACTCAGCAGGGTCTCAGCCCTGGTTTAGGAGCTGCACTGTAATGTATCACTAGCGTATCTGGAAAATTAGTTCTTACTTGATCTAATGTAGTTTGAGACACTGAATAGTCTTCGATCTTCAGTTTTTCTTTGTTGGTCATGAGGGCACTGAAGATTTTGGCCAGAGAGCAGCACCCCGTTGGTATCTGATATTGCAACATGCTGTGGTGCTTTTCCTTCAACACACAGCCTGGGAATGTGGACACCATGAATTCCTCAACGTTAGATGAATCCAGCGTGGTACTATCCATCCTCAGGATGATGGTGTAACCGTCTCCAAACCTAGGGCAAAGATTAACCAGTTAGGCTGTAGAACATTTCCAAATATAGATATTGATGACAAGTTTTGATTCTTCCTCCTAATGCAATGCTTTTTAAAAATATAAAGAATATTTCATGTGTGAAAACAGAACAAAGAGTCTACATTATAGCACAGGCAAGACAAATTGCAGGTTTCTGCTCCAAATCCTAGTTCATTGGGACAGGGAGAGGCTGCAACACATGAGGAAATGCAAGAACTGGCACTGGTCCATTGCTTTTTGTCATTTATATTCACATCCAAATAATTTATATAAGTAGTAAGGTTTACAGATTTTGTTACAGCATTTGTTTCTATGCTATACAATTCTATAACGCTTTGAGACAGAAGGGTTGAGACATGCTGGGATGTAGATATATTTTAAGCAACCTGTTCAGTGAGGTTATTACACACCTCTAGAACAGGTATGACCTGGGTCACCTGGCTCAGAGGTAGGGACACTAACACTGCACCACAAGAGGCTTATCCTTTTGATAACAGAGACATCAGGTCACATATGGAGACTAAATTAAATATTACATGAAAAAAATTCCAAATGAAAAATAAAGTCTGGAAGAATTAACAAAGCTTGATGCCTGGGCAGTCACTTAATGGAACTATTTAGAAAACATAAGTTGCATTTACTTACTAACTATTGTCTTTCAAAAGGAACTTGAATATGGTTTCCATGTAATGTGATTACTGTAATTATATTAACAAAGCAGCAGCTATTTTTTGCTGAGCAACGTCCTACAAAGTAACATGCAACAAGCGGCCAGTTTGGGACATGGACCGGAGTACGAAAGAACTGCCAGATCTCCAAACTATACCCTGGAATGTTTAATGTCCATCTGAACAAGGAGATTGGAGTTTTGGTTTAATGTTTCATCAGTCTCTCCATGTCACCACTCTGCAGCCACAGCGTAGAATTTGTGTGATCTGACGTAACAATAGTCTGTCTCAAGAGGACAGCAGTATCGATTCAGGCAAGTTAATGTTAAGTAAGTCAGACATGTAGGGGCCAGCACTATCAACATCATTTGAAAGACCAATTTATCTTGATCTCTCTGTTCAAAATTGTACAGGAGATGCTGAGTGGCTGGCAGTGAATTACATGGCACTAATCCAATTAAAGAGTCAGATAAGTAATGGTAACTTGATGGGCAGTGATGCCGAAACAAGCAATAATTGTGTAACTGTTACAGTAACTGTGACTCAGATGACCATAACATTATTACTGTGGGCAACATCAGTGATGTTTCAGCCAATTCATTAGCTTAAACAAATACTGACAGTCCCCTCAACGGGAGACAATTGAAGGTTAAAAGAAAGTTTGGGAAATTGTTGGTTTATTTGATGCATTTTGTGATTTCAACAGACCAATGTAATACAAGAACCTCACGTGGCCTCTTCCATTGGTGATTTACAAAAAAAAACAAAATCATTATTCAATGAGTTAAGAAAATAATAGGTTTGACTTATTCAAAAACTACATCTTCAGGAGGTAGAATATTAATGTAGCTCCTGATTTGCTGTGTGGAAAATATACAGTGAAACATGTATTATAGCTCAAATCCTAATTTGACTTGAAAAGACAATTAGAATGAAGTTACCTGCTCTTCAGGTGCTGCACGCTGCCAAGACAGCGGAATCGCCCATTCACCATGATGGCCATCCTCGTGCACAGTGCCTCACATTCCTCCATGCTAACAAGGAATAAAAATATCATCAGATACACACATACTGCCATCGTTTTACTTACGCAGAAATCTATAGATCATGATTAATCTATCAACCAAAGCACACAAACTTTAAAAATCTTGCGCTTATAATGAGCTAACATTTCTGACTGGATTGCACAGTCATATGGTTAGCATGGATCAGATCCCCACATTACTTTATCTTCCTTTTCCTCTGTTCTTTTTCTCTCTTTAGAACATTTTTTAAATCCAACATCCAAGTTTATTCAATCCTTCTCCTCTGGCTGACTGGCGTCACTGCATCCAATCAGGCTTGGTGGTTAGCTGAGGCCCAGGTCTGAACTACCAATATAACTTCAATTAACAGGGCTTCTTTAACAGTGAAAAATATTACAAGGCACTTCACAGAAGTTTCATCAGGAAATGGTTGTCTTTGTGCCAAGGACAGATTAGAAGAGTTGACTGAAGGTTGAGGTTTAACGGAGGATGGACGAGAGACAGGGTACTCTAGAACTAGGGACCTGGACAGCTGAAGATAGTCATGTCAAGACAGTGGAAGAAAAGGTAGTTCTTAATGGACTATAGAACAGGAATGGATTAGAGTCAGGGATGGAAAAAGTTATGAATGGATTTCAACATTTCCATAAAAAACTAACAACACAGGCCATTCTGCCCATCTGGTCTGCACTGGCTGAAAAATCTAGGGTCCCATTCTAATCCCACTTTCCAGCACCTGATCCATAGCCTTATAGTGCTTCAAATGCAATTCCAGAGTGTTTTTAAATTAATTGAGGGTTTCTGCCAAACTGGACAGCAAATTCCAGACATTTGCCACACTCTGGGTGAAAAAAAACATTTCTTTGTGTTCCCTCTAACCTTTCTACCAATCACCTTAAATTTGTGCATCCTAGTAACTATCTTTTCTGCTATGGAAAACAAGTCTACCCTACCCACTCTTAACCTAGCCCCTCATTAAGTCATCCTTCAGCCTCCTCAGTTTTAAGGAAAACAACACTGTCCAATCTTTCCTCAATCTTCAATCTTAAAGCTCCCACCCCACCCCCCCCCACCGGCAATATTTTTGTTAATCTCTGTACCCTTTCTAGAGCAGTTAGGTCCTTCGTGTAATGTGGTGATCAGAATTGTACACCAAACATTTGCTGTGGCCTAACTAGTGTCCTACATAATTCCAGCATTACATCTCTGCTCGTATATTCAATGCCACACTCAATGAAGGAAGGCATGTCAATGCCTTCTTTACCACCTTAACCACCAGTCCTGCCACCTTCAGGGAGCTGTGGACACATACCCCAAAGTCTCTCACTTCCTTTATTCCTCTCAATACCCTCCTGTTCACTTGTGCATTCCTGTGCTTTTATTGACTTCCCCAAATGCATAACCTTCCACTTCTCATGGATTGAATTCCATTTGCCACTTTTCCACCACTCAACCAATCCACTGATATCCTACAGTTGAAGTCATAGTCATCCCTATCATGTACTGGTAAACTTTGGTGTCGTGTCTCAACTGCAAATTTCCCAATCGTGTCTCCCACATTTCAGTCTAAATCATTGATACATACCCCAAACAGCAAGAAGTCAAAAACTGAGGCCTGCAAAGCCCTCATCGTTAGAAACCAGTTGTCATTCTCAACAGCATCTAACAACCACGATCCTTTGTTTCTTGTCACTGAGCTGATTTTGGATCCAACTCAGCACATTCCCATGTCCCATCAATTTTAATTTTTTTTTAGAACAGTCTGTCATGTGGGACCTCGTCAAATGCCTCAAAAATCCATGTAGACAACAATCACTGCTTCAATTGTCCTTGTAACATCCTCAAAAAAATTAAGAAAGAAATGACAATCCCTAAGCGAAACCATGCTGACTATCCCTGATTAATCTATGACTCTCCAAGTTACAGTTAATCCTCTCTCTCAATATTGATTCCAGGAATTTGCCTACCACCAAATTCTATAATCGTTGGCCTATCCCTTCTATCCTTTTTGAATAATTGTACTTTATTTGTAGACCTTCAATGCTCTGGTACCTCAAGTGTATCTACAGCATGATCCTCAGAACATTCATTATTTCCTCCTTGGCTTCCTTTAATAGCAAGTCAACCAATCCTGGTGATTCACCAATCTTCAACGAGGTCAGTTTCTCCAGTACTTCCCTCTCATTAAGGTTATTTTGCACTCCACCTCTCTAACCAGAATGTTTCCATTATCTGTCTCCTTTATGAAGGCAGAGACAAAATACCCATTTGGAACCCTGCCGACATCTTCTGCAGCCATGCACAAGTTACCATGCACAAGTAAAATAGGCTCAAACCACACTGTAGTCATCTCCTTTATTTTTAGTTTGATACATTGAGGAGCCAGCAATCAACATAAGGTGGCGTAGACAGGGGTAGTTGGTGAGTCGGACATGAGTCAGATACTGGCTGTGTTTTGAAAGAGATGAAGATTATCGAGGGTGGAGGATGACAGCCCAGTCAGAAGATCACAGCATCAGTTGAAACAGAAGCACAGATGAGGGTTTCAGCAGCAGAGAGGCTGACATGGGACATATACAAGTCATGTTACAAATGGATGTCAGCCACGTCCGTTATAAACAGCACGTGAGGCCAGAGACTCGGCTGACATTTTATTTTAGAGCAGGGTGCATGTGGGCTTGGGAACACATTTCCCAAAGTATTTGTCTCTAAAGGAAGCAGCAGTTAATGGCCACTAACCTGTGTGAGGTGAGTACCACTGATCTCCCTTCTCTGATCACACTCAGGATGCAATTCCAGAGAAACCGCCTGGCCTTGGGATCCATTCCCGTCGTAGGTTCATCCTGCCATTAAAACGAAGAATGACTACAGCTTCTGGTGACAATAAATGTTATTAATTTGGTCTACCTTTGCTTGAAGTTTGTTACTGTCGCTGGGACCAGCTCTAGAGACATATTTGGGCAGTATATATCGACACATCTTGTAGTTTGAGAAACTGGTCAGCAACAGTGCAGCTCTGTGGAAAGCAGAAGACAAGCCTGCTCCTCTCAGGCAAACCCTGGACAATTTTCTTTTCCCTCCCCAATGAAATTTAGATCACTACAGTTGACAATCTGCCTTAAATCAGTAAGTGCCGAATGTAGCAAAGATTGAGCCACGAATATTCCTGGATCTTTACGGCCCCCAAATCACCCTGGACCTGTATTAATTGTACCACAATATGAAATCATCAACAATGTTTGTAACCATGCTTCTTTAAAACTTTCTGAACCCTTCAGAAATTGTCTAGGAATCCCTTGGAGTTTCTCCCACTCTGCTGCAGATGTTAGCAGAAATCAGAGTGAGACATACTCCGAGTAAAGTAATCCCGAGAATATTCCCAGTCATTGCCTTTGTTACTCCTAGATCACAATTGCTCACTAACCAGAAAGATGACTGGTGGGCATCCAATCAGTGCAATGGCAGTTGACAATTTCCGCTTGTTGCCTCCGCTATACGTCCCAGAAGGTCTGTCTGCGTAGCGTGAGAGTCCTAATTTCTTCACAGCCCATTCAGTGACCTACCAAAACAATCCTAGATCTTAATGTAAATTGCAAACAAACCTCCCATTCCATCAAAATAAATCAGCACTCCAAGCACCAGTGAAGACATTGTTTGAAAGCCGAGCTCAAGGAACAGAGACCACAGTGCAAAGCGTCTCTGGCAAAGGCTCCAGTCCCATAGCGCAGGGTGTGCCATGCGAAGGCCCCAGTCCCATAGCGCAGGGTGTGCCAGGCGAAGGCCCTAGTCCCATAGCGCAGGGTGTGCCAGGTGAAGGCCCCAGTCCCATAGCACAGAGCTTTCCTAAATAAAGATCCTAGTCCCTCGATGCAGAGCCTCCCAGGTGAAGGTCCCAATCCCATAGTCCAGGATGTCCTGTACTGTCAGGCACAACCAGGACTGAAAAGAATAAGACACAGAAGACAAAACAACTTTGAAAATTCAGTAACTAAATCATGTCAAGCTTGTGTTTCAAAAGTCTTCAGTTCACTTAAGACAGAAAAGAATGAGGGAGATAAAAAATGTGATAGCTTTTAGGCTTGGGAGGGATGATTTAGGATACAGGATTGTAATAATTTGATGTGCGCATGTCAGGGGGTGGTGAAGTGTATGTGTCAGCATGGACATTGGATCTTAGGAGGCAGAAAATAAAATGTTGACGAGCAATAACCTAATGGTATTTGGTAAAAGAACAAAGGTATAAAAGTAAACAAAGAGAAAAAGAAAAGAGTTTTCTGAAGATTCCACTAGCCCGGATATTTAATTAGGACATTGAATAGTGATGTTATTTAATGAGTAGGGGCTGTGTACAAGGAGTTTACTCTTTGGTTGGCCTCAGTTGTTCTTTGCCCTGCAGTACAAGGTGATGCTAAGATTTATTTATTTCAAATCCTTGTAAAATTCAACATACCTTAGCAACCTCGTGCTCAGGAATGCCACGTAGCCGTGAGTAGAATTCTACATGTTCCCGACCCGTCAACAGTTTGTTAACAGCATCAAACTGAGGGCAGTATCCCATGTTCTGATGCACATCCTGGATGTTAGACAGAATGCTAGGGGAGGTAAGATACCCAGTTGTTAAAATAAATCATTTAAAAATTGTACCTCAAGTCCTAATTTTAGACACTTGCATTGTCTTTCCGTCCCATCACCTTAAGGCAAGTGAATGCAAGCACTCCAGAGATGAGAATATTCTGTGTAGCTCTGGCCATTGGATTGTATTATTCCCTTTGTGAGAGGAAAATGATGCTAATTCTGGGTACTGGGAATCTAAATAAGGATTCAAGGCCCAGGAAGTTGGTCTTGCTTCTCTTGTTAAAGAGAGCAGCCTCTAAGGCAATCAAACTAAAATTTACTATGAACAGCAGTCAAGATGGGATGGAATTGCAAAATGAGCAATTAGCTTGAATAAAAGAAGCCAGAAGGAATCTTCTCACCTGAAGTGCAACGCATTACTGGGGGGTTGCCACTCAAGCAAAATACTATAAAGGAACAGGGATAACAAGGTGTAGAGCTGGATGAACACAGCAGGCCAAGCAGCATCAGAAGAGCAGGAAAGCTGACGTTTTGGGTCTGGACCCTTCTTCAGAAAAGATACTTAGTTGTTAACTAAGTATCAACTAAGTATCGTTCCTCTGAACAAGAAAGGTCTAGACCCGAAACGTCAGCTTTCCTGCTCGGCCTGCTGTGTTCATCCAGCTCTACACCTTGTTATCTCAGATTCTCCAGCATCGGCAGTTCCTACTATCTCATACTATAAAGGAAATCAGGTTTTACTGGTACCAGTCTTCCAATCGGCATAGAAGCCCCTTTCTAATGCTGACCAGACAGATTTCCTATTGGAGTTCCTCTGGCTAATCTTCCAATGGAGGGACGTGCAAAACATCTTCAGCAATGGGCCGGCAGCATCTGTTCAGAGACCATGCCTCCTTTATATAGCACCAACTGCTGTAATCTGGTAACAGTCTAAATGTCTCAAAATGTCCCAGGTCACTCTGTGAATATAGTGGCAGTGGGTCACATATTCACAGGAAAAAGCAATGAAGTCTTTTGGATGATTCCTAGTACTTTCATTGCCTTCCTGTCAGTGGACTGGGCCTGAAAACAATTTGTTGTTGACTCTAACAAATTATAAAAAAAAACAAAGTTTAGGAACACTGATCTTTCAGAACTCCTCCGATGGTCACCAGCATCACAGATGCCAGTCTTCAGCCAATTCATTTCACTCTATGTGACACTAAGAAACAGTTGGAGGCACTGGATACTGCAAAGGCTTTAGTCCCTGACAATATTCTGACAATAGTACTGAAGACTTGTGCTCCAGAACTTGCCGCTCCCTTAGCCAAGATCTTCCAGTAGAGGTACAACACTGGCACCTACCTGACAATGTGGAAAATTGCCCAGGTATGTTCTGTACCCAAAAATAAGGGCAAATCCAACTGGGTCATTTACCGCCCCATCAGTCTACTCTCAATTATCAGTCAAGTGATGGAATGCGTCATCAACAGTGCTATCAAGCTGCCAAGACTACTCAGTTCCTGACCGCATTACAGCCTTGGTTCCAACATGGACAAACAGCTAAATTCTAGAGATGAGGTGAGAGTGACAGCCCTTTACATCAAGGCTGCATTTGCCAGAACGTGGCATCAAGGAGACACAGCAAAACTGGAATCAATGGGTATTAGGGGGAACACTCTCCAGTAGTTGGAGTCAGACCTGACATATAAGGATAATGATTGTGGTTGTTGGAGATCAGTCATCTCAGCTCCAGGACATCTCTGTAGGAGTTCCTCAGGATAGAGCCCTCGGCCCAACCATCTTCAGCTGCTTCATCAATGACCTTCCCTCCATTGTAAGGTCAGAAGTAGGATGTTTGCTAACGATTGCATAATGTTCAGCACCATTTGTGACTCCTCAGATACTGAAGCAGTCCATGTTCAAACACAGCAAAATCTGGACAATGTCCAGGCTTGGGCTGACAAATTGCAAGTAACATTTGTGCCACTCAAATGCCTGGTAATGACCATCTCCAATAAGAACCAATCTAATCACCATCCCTTAACATTCAATGGTGTTACTGTCACTGAATCCCTCACTATCAAAACCGTGGGGTTACTTTTGACTAGAAACTCAACTGGACTCACCACAGAAACACAGTGGCGAAAAGAGCAGTTCAAAGGCTGGGAACACTGCACGGAGTAACTCACCTCTTGACTTCTCCCCAAAGCCTGTCCACCATCTACAAGGCACAAGTCAGGAGCGTGATTGAATATTCCCCACTTGCCTGGATGAGTGCAGTTCCAACAACCTTCAAAAGCTTGATGCCATCCAGAAAAAGGCAGCTCACTTGATTGGCACCACATCCACAAACATCCACTCCCTCTACCACTGACACTCAGTAGTAGTAGTGTGTACTATCTAGAAGATGAACTGCAGAAATTCACTAAAGATCACACAGCACCTTCCAAACCCATGATCACTTCCATCTAGAAAGTGAACGACAGATACATGGGAACACCACCTTCAAGTTCCCCTCCAACTCACGTGAAAATATAATCACAGTTCCTTCACTGTCGTTGGGTCAAAATCCTGTAATTCCCTTCCTAAAGGCATTGTGGGTCAATTAACAGCATGTGGACTGCAGCAGTTCAAGGCAGCAACTCACCACAACCATCTCAAACTCAACTAGAGACAGGCAATAATTGCTGGCCTGACAGGCAATAAGTGCTGGCCGGCCAGCAACACCCACGTCCCACGAGTGTATATAATAAAACAAACTGATCTGGCTGTCAAACCAGTGAAGTTGGGTCAAGTTGGTGTTGGGAGGACAAGATGGCTGTTATCATGATTGGGGCCAATTAAACCATGGTTTTATTCTATTCAATACCTACCGAATAACTACCCCAGTAAGTATATCGGAGCAATCCCAAGTCATTATTCACAGATACAGCCACCCATGCAGAGCTCCAGGAAGCTGGGAAATTTCTCAAAAGTTTAACTTCTCAGAGACCGTAAAATCAGAGAAGATTTCTTCTTTGAAATATATTTACAAATTTCATTGAAAAGTCTTTCCTCAAAACATTGTTTCTGGAGAAAAATGGAGATTGTTGAACATGGTGGAATTATCTGAAGAAGAATGTGGGACGTAGTAAAGGGGGCTTGGAGATTGACTGAAATCATGAGGCAGTGGTAAAAGGAGATTTAAGGATATAATAGAGCTGAATGAATTGTGGGTGGCACAGGACCTCAGGGACGATATATCAGATTGAAATACATTGATGAAAAGCATATTAATGGCAAACTGCTTAGATTAATAGATCCTTGCACCAATGAGACAATTGGGTTACACCACATCCATCCACATCTCCAGGGCCACGAGTTTCAAACAGGACAGTAATAAATCCCAGGGTTTGGGACCGGATCCCCACGCCATTGACAGTTTTGACACTGCCTGTTAACTAGCTAAAATCTCAAATCACCAAATATAATTTATAAATGAATTATTACCTATATCCTTCAAGGAAGGCTTCACCGCTGCTGACGTCTGTGTCACCTGTAAGCATTTTAAATGTGGATGTTTTCCCAGCTCCATTGATCCCCAGAAGTCCAAAACACTGCAAGGAACCATTTATAGACTTCAGGAGAGATCTGTCTTGCCATCATCTAAAGTAAAGCTAACAAGATCAGGGTAGATAACTGCAGTTTTGGCAACCTCCATTAATCTTTCCATTTCTCGAAAGGTGCTGACTTTCCCAGATATAAGCCCCATAAGCATGTGGCCATCTCTGATATTTCAACCAATGTGTTGAAACAAGACCAGTTGGCTAAGCTAGGCAGGAAACAGAAAATAAGAGTGGGAGTAGGCCATTTGGTCCTTCAAGCCTTCTCCACCATTCAACATCATCACGGTTGATCATCCAACTCAGTACCCTGTTCCTGTTTTCTCACCCTCTTTGATCTGTTTAGCCCTAAGAACTATATCTAAATCCTCCTTGAAAATATTAAATATTTTGGTCTCAATCACTTTCAGTGGCAGGAATTCTATAGGCTCACCACTGTCTGGGTGAAGAAATTTCTTGTCATCTCAGTTCTAAATGGCTTACCCATTTCCTTAAACCGTGACCCCAGTTCTGAAATCTCCAGCCATCGGGAAGATCTTTCCTGCATTTATCCTGTCTAATACTGTTAGAATTTTATAAGTTTCTACGAAATGCCCCTTATTCTTCTAAATTTCAGTGAATATAGTTTTAACTGATCCAGTATCTCTTCATACATTAGCCCTGCCATCCCAAGAGTCAGTCTAATAAACTTTTGTTGCACTCCCTCCATAGCCAGAACATTCTTCCTCAGATTAGGAAATCAAAACTGCACACAATGCTCCAGGTATGGTCTCACCAAGACCCTGTATAAGTGCAGCAAGGCATTCCACCAGCTCCTGTAATCAAATTCTCCCACTATGAAAAGCAGCATACTATTTGCCTTCTGCACCGCCTGCTTACTTTCAGTTACCGATTTACAAAGACACCCACATTTCATTGTACTTCCCTCTTGCACAATCTATTGCCATTCTGTTTATACTCTGCCTTCCTGTTTTTACTAACAAAATGGATAACCTCACATTTATCCACATTGTACTTCATTGACCATGCATTTGCCCAAACACTGAACTTGTCCAAATCACAATAAAGTCAATCTCCTCACTGCTCACCTTCCTACTTAGCTTTGTGTCATCTACAAACACGGAGATGTTCCATTTAGTTCCCTCATCTAAATCACTATGCATATTGTGAATAGATGGGGTCCAAGCACAGAGTCCTGTGGTACCCCACTAGTCATTGCCTGCCATTTGGAAAAAGGCGCATTTATTCCTATACTTAAATGGGTGCTTTTCCAAGTGAGCTGAAACTAGTCCTGTCTTCATTCGGTAGCTATAACAAATGCACTTTTCAACAAATATCATTGGATATGAAAACATGACATTCAAACTATGCCAAATATAACAATACTACCTATTCGCACACTCATGTGCACACAGACCAGCTCTCACCTCTCCAGGAGGAATTCCCACACATAGTCGGTCCACAGCTGGTTTCTTTTTCCTTCTGTAAACCTAAGAGACCAAATAAAATGACTTATTGTTAACTGATGGTTGTGGTTTACTGTTTTGCTTTTTTTTGTATTTGGCATAGAAATATCCATCACTAGCCAAATAAACAAAATACACATTTCCAAACCATGACTTATCCATTCAAATCATATCTGAAGAGAATATGCCCAGGTTTGCAAGGCACATGGTACTGAGTAAGCTAGCTGGAGCCATCTCATCAACAGAGCAAATGGTTGTAGGTTATCTCCAGCTGAATGGAAGGTTTTCCAAAACCCAATGGTCTACCTTTCCCGATTCCATTAGTGAGACAGGTCTGTCAATTGTTAAAGGTGCTGTCCAGTGTTGCAGATCAGCCTGCTTCAAACATTGTTATTAGATTTGTCATCTTTAATCCAACTGAAATGTCACTTGCCTCCTCCACGATCACATTCCTCCCTACTTTCCATCCTCCACAACCCAATAATCGCTATTTAACTATTAGACAACCAACAAGGTTTAACCCTCACTTGCAGAATATTAGGTATCAGGGATATCACATAAATAACATAACTCATCATTTAATGAGTGTGTGTGTGTTACCATCATTCTTCTGCCATTTACACAACAACTGGAAGCAGTGCCAAGGTGCTGACAGAAATATTAAGATCACACACAAACTTAACTGAGATCAGTTGATGCAACATAACAGAAATCAAACTCAGGACCCACTGCTCTGTTTGACTCAGCACCAAACAGGGAAATGTAGTTGCCAACTGAGAAAGGTGTTGTTGCATTTCTGAACAATGAACCTCATGTTTTGTGTTAAGATGATCAAGCTGTTACAATTGGACAGTCTCAACAGAGTGCACAGCAAAAACTGGCATCTTTCTTACCTTGGTGAGATCCTTGATGACTAGAATGTCACCATCACTTCTACCATATGTAACCCTTTGCCTCTCTCTAGCTACATCCTCATCTTCTGTTTCCAATGGTGGAAGTTTTAAAGACAGAGATCTATAGAGGAAAAAATAATGAGTCGGATGTTGACCGTAAATCAAACATGAAGTAAAACCAAAATATTTTGTAGCCTATACATTGGATCCTTGAGAGTGTTGCATTGCACAGGTAATACATTTACCCCTGGGTTTGGGAAAGTGATGTTAAGCTGCCCCTGTGCAAACAAGGCTGTGTTGCTGTGTTCACTCTTTATTTGACGCTCATGCGTGTCTAACATTATACTGACCACTCAGTTGGCTGGCCGAACTTGCACATCACTAACTTTATCTTTGCATCTCAGCACACTGGTGGGAGATTGTAATTTTCCATGCTGCCTAATTAGGTCATCACACACATCATGCTTCCTTCCCTTGTCGGCTCCAAAAATCCTCCCACTTACACAATATACAAGTTCACGCACGTTAATTGTGGAGAGATGTGACCACATAACGCGAACACACTGATGACCTGGGTCCTATACAGTGCATTTATTATCATGCCGAGGGAGCTACAAGTGAGTGAGTGACACCCCCAACTCTGAACAGGGAACAGAGTGAGAGTCCATAAATTGACATTTCATAGTGTGCCTTGATTGCAGTCTACTAATGCATTGTGAAGGCCCATATAATTCACCATTCTTCCTGTGTAAGAAAACAGAGATCAACTGATGTCAGTGGATGTGGACTTCACAAAACATCCATACTATAGAAGTGCAGGAGAGGACACAGGAGAAAAAGAATCCCTATTATCAACCCTCAGATAAACAGTGAGCTTCAGGAACTCTGGTGGAGGGGGTCGGCAGTCAGCAATGCTGTAATGTGCAAAACTAAATTTTTTGCAATTTGTACAGTAAACTTGCAATCAGTAACCCCACAAGCAAGCTACAATTAATAGATAATTGTAAATAATTGTCCTGAATTAGGAACCATTTTCTAGTAATATATTCACATCCACTAGAAACTGGACTGAAACATCACATTCTACAAGCTAGAATCCTCACAATCAGCTGGCATAGGAGACTTTTTCCCCATCATTTAAGGCTGGGTGAAAATCCACATCCTAAAGTCAGAAGGTCTAATCCATTGTAACGGTCTATTAACAAACTGCAGCAGAGGGTCAGATCTACTATTTGCATTATAAAATGACACACAATCACTTACTGAACATAAATGACTTCCTTAACATAAAAAGGTGCTGCAGTAAAAGTAGAAACCACGTTTGGGCACCTCACCTCATTTTGAAGAAGAATTTGTACTGCAGTAGGATTGTGAATAGAAAGAAGACGACTCCCTGGACAGCCATGGCAAACAGGTTTTTTCCCACCAGGTCCCAGGAGAGTGGAGATGTGAATATCTTCTCCCCTGAATCACAAAACGCATGGGTGGAAAATTCTTAACTCCATTTTGAAACAATAGAAACATTGACATATTTACCAAATCTGGAACGTTGATATTAGAGCTTTCTCCTGCTGACTTTCACAGAGTCACTGACCTAGATTTTAAACACCATTGCTCTGGGTCTGGAGTTACATGGCGGTCAGACCAGGGTGGAAGATCTCCTTCCCTAAAGGCCATTAGTGAAACAGATGGATGTTTATAACTGGCAATGGTTACATGGTCTCTACTAGACTAGCTGTGAATCTTTATCAAATTCAAATTTCACCATTTGCCCTAAAGGGACTTGGAACCATGACTCCACAGCATTAGCGTGGATCTCCAAATTACTAGTCTAGTGACATTGCCACTCTATATCACCGCAACCAGCCCTCCCCCCCCACCTACTAGCACCATCAGCACCCACCCCACCCCACCCCACTCATTTGGCCTCAGTGCCCCCATGGCTACTGATAATGTTCCTAATCTTCTTTATTTTTCAGTATTCAACCACAGTCCACACTCCTCGCACCTCCCTATGGTTTGATGCACATCTGATATCAGCCAAAGCCAGATTGGGCTTGGCTGAGAGATCTTCTATTCACCGACCACTGCAGAGACTCAAAGTTAAATGTTTACACATGAGAAAGAGACATTGGGTAAAGTCACAGAAGGTGACCGCTGCTCAGGATATCTGTAAAGCAGCTTGAGTCAGCACTTTCACAGGATGGGGGCGGGAGTTGAGGGGGAGGGGAAAAATAATCTGGTCACGAGAAAAGCCACAAGTTTCAGTGCAGCAAATATACTAATTTTGTATTTTGATTAAAGACTACTTCATTATAAAATCAGGGTACAAATTTAAATGCGGTGCAAGAAACAAGATCTGGGAAAGTTTGTGAAGATAGATTGTGCAAGACAGGTTAACAAAGTTCTTAATAAATCAGATTGGATCTTGTGCTTTGTAAACAGAGGCATAATGCCAGGAAGCTAGGCTAAATCACTGGGCACCAGACTGTCAAAAGGACAATAGAAGTTTTAGAGAGGGAGTGGAAGAGATTTAAAAGAATGCAATGAGGGTCATAGCTACATTAATCAACTTGAAGAACTACAAATTGGTCTCCTTAAAATGAAGGCGGCAAAGTTGAGATTTAATCGGCTCGTTTATAATTATGATTTAGACAGAATAAAGAAGCAACTGTTTCTAAGGCTGAACGTGAACAACTAGACAGTACAGATTTAAAGGTGATTAGCAAAAGAACCAAAAAGGTGACATTAGAAAATAAACCTTATGCATTGGGAGGTTGGGATTTGGAATGTGTTACAATGGAGACAGATTCAATAACAACCTTCAAAAACAAACAGGACAAATACTTGGAGGTTAACTTAGGAATAAGGAGAAAAACCTGGATAATTGGAAAAACTGAAATGATCTTTCAAATACAGTAGCTTAATGACTGGCCTCATTCTATGTTGTACTATTCAGTAATTTATTGTTGTAATAAGGGATTCATTAATGAAATCATGTGATCTGTAGCCTTGAAATGCGCACTTTTTGACCAACTAATTTTTTTATTCTTCATTACTCAGTTAAATTGCCTAAAGAAATATATTAAAAGCTGGAAGTCTTGAATATTAAGTTTATATGTAGAAAATTTAAATTAACATGGCCTATCTGTCCTTAATTAAGTGATTGCTTTAAATTAATAATTTTAATTAATTTAGACTCCTCAGTTATTGAGAATCTCGAACTAGTCTTCAAAAATATCCAGACCTGATGTTATTCTGCATAAAATACAAGGGATGTAATCTGGTACCGGCTAGATTTAGAAAAATCATTACAAACAGTTACTGACCAATCCTCTCGTATGCATCTGCCATCGCTTGATTCTTCACCATGTCGATCATGCCTCGGCCCAGGCAGAAATGTGGGAAAATAAGGAAAACTTTTTTCAGGATTTGATTGACCTCATCCAATTTCTACACAGAGGAAAAACAGAATCAGGAATTAAACTATTTAATTTCCACTATCTTCTTTACTTTCCTGGCCACTAATTCTTACTCCACGGACCTTAAACTTCTCACTAAAGTGTCCCTTATCCAAGTACTAGTCTAGATTGAAGGTGGAATTTTGCATGCATGATCCTGACCTTACCTGACATCAAATACATACTCTCCAGTGTGGGTAACCAGAAGTTTGGTCAGAAGGAGGGAGCCTGGATGATTTTTCTCTTCCTAAACAAGCTGCCCTGTGGCCAACTACAGGATTCTTATCACTGCCCCAGCTGAGATTAATCTTGTTTGAGAGATTCTGGCTTGTATGTTTCAGCACTGCATTTGAATTTCTCCGGTATTAATCATAGCAAATTATAGAAAACTGCTGCAATTGCAACCTTGGTCTATTGGGTGCCAGAGAGAAAGGGGATGAAAATTTCCCGCTCCACTCACCTCACTTTGGGATCAATATCCAAATGAATCATTTGAACAGGCGTATAGTGCCTTGGTTTAATGTTTATCTGAAGGACAGCACATCCAACAATGCGGGGCTTCCTCAGTACGGCACTGGTGTCAGTATGTGCTTAAGCACTGCAATGAGTTTGAATCTGCAATCTCCTTACTCAAGAGTCATAGGATCCTACAGCACAGAAACAGATCCTTTGGTCCAACTCGTCCACGCCAACCAGGCATCCCAATCTGACCAAGTCCCATTTGCCAGCATTCGATCCATATCCTGTTAAACCCTTCCTATTCATGTACACATCCAGATTTTTTTAAAACATTGTAATTGTAGCTACTTCCACCACTTCCCCTGGCAGCTCGTTCCATGCACGCACCACCCTCTGCGCGAAAAAGTTGCCCTTTAGGTCCCTTTTAGATATTTCCCCTCTCACCTTAAACGTATGCCTTCTAGTTTTAGACACCCTCACCCTAGGAAAAATACTTTGGCTATTTACTCTTTCCATGACCTTCATGATTTTGTAAACCTCCATAAGGTCAGCCCTCAACCTTTGATGCTCCAGGCAAAAAAGCCCCAGCCTATTCAGCCTCTCCCTATAATTCAAACCCTCCAGTCCAAGCAATATTTTGTAAGTCTTTTCTGCATCCTCTCAAGTTTAACACATCCTTCCTATAGCAGGGTGACCAGAATTGTATGCAGCATTCTAAACGTGGCCTCAATGTCCTGTACAGCCGCAACATCCAAACTCCTATACTCAATCTTCTGATCAACGAAAGCAAGTGTGTCAAACACCTTCTTCACCACCGTCTACCCACAACTCCATTTCAAGGAGCTATACACCTGCACCCCTAGGTCTCCTGGTTCAGCAACACTGAAAGACCTTTCAGTTGAGACAATCTCTGATTCAATCATTCCTGTGTTATTGCCTCTTTCCAAATTCACTTTTCTAATGAAATAAAACACAAATTGTAAATTGGATCCATGACCATCTAACAGAGAAACATAGCAGACTTTCAATTTCAATGTTTCCTGTTTCGCTTTCATATATTTGTTACATCTCATATTCACAAAGATTAAATTCAAATTCTTGTTGCACCTGCTCAAGTCCTCACCAGAATCTTACAATACCAAAGGCAGCCCTCACTCCTCACTCTGCAGGATCTCATTTATCAGCACTGCATCTAACAGATACAGAGATAATCCATGTTCTTGAAAGGTTTAAAATGAATAAAGATGTGATGTTGTACAGGCTGTGTATACTTTAACATCAAGATTGCACCAGGATTGGATGAGATGTAGCTGAGGAAAGTGCAAGTGGAAATTTCAGATGCACTGGCCCCATTATTGTGCCATCTTCCTTAGAATCGGTGATACAAGAGGACTGGGGAATGGCCAGCCTTATGCCCTTGTTGAAAAGAACAGTGCAAAGATGAGCCCTGCAACTACAGGTTTAGACCAGTCAGTTTAGCTTTGCTATTGGGGTAACTTCCACAAAATATTCCGAAGAAAATTAGTCACTTTGGCAAGTGGGGGTTAGTTGCGAAAAGCCAGCAGGGATTTGTCAAGGACAAGTTGTGTTTAACTAACTTGAAGCTTTTTTTGCAGAGATAACAGAGGATTGACAAGAGTAATGTACATACATGAACTTCCAAAAAGCATTTGATATAGAACCACACAACAGACTTGTCAGTAACATTTTTGCTCAATGAATAAAGGAGACAGTAGCAACGTGGATACAAGGTTAATTCAGTCATACAAAATGGAATAGTGGTTATGGATATTTTTTCAGACAGGAGTAAGGTTTGTACTGTATGTCCCCAGGGGTCAGTATTGGGACCTTTCCTTTTCCTGATTTATACTATTAATACAGACCTTGTTGTGGAAGGCACAATTTCAAAGTTTTTAGACACTACAAAACTTTGTGAACTATGAAAAGCATAATGTAAAATTTCAAAAAGGAATCTGACAAGTTGGTGGACAAATGACTTTTAATGTAGAAAATTGTGAAGTGATTCATTCAATGAATGGAACATGGAGAGACAATATAAAATTAAAGGTACAATTCTAAAAGAAGCACAAAAGCAAGTGGACCTGGTTTTATATGTGTATAAGACGTCGAAGACAGCAGCACAGTTTGACAGTATAATTAACAAACTATACAGTAATTTTTTAAATTCATTCATGGGATGTTGCTGTCTAGGCAGCATTTATTGTCCATTCCTAATTGCCCAGAGGGCAGTTAAGAGTCAACCACATTGCCGTGGGTCTGGAGTCTTTTGTAGGGCAGACCAGAAAAGGATGGCAGTCTCGTTCCCTAAAGGACATTAGTGAACCAGATGGGTTTTTCCTGACAATTGACAATGGATTCACGGTCATCATTAGATTCTTAACTCCGATATTTATTGAATTCAAATTCCACCATTTGCCATGGTGGGATTCAAATCTGAGTCCCCACACTTCATCTGGGTCTCTGGATTAACAGTCCAGCAAAAATACCACTAAGCCATTGGTTCCCTGTAACTGGGATTTACTAATACTGACATTAGTACAAGAGAACAAGAGCAAGGAGGATTTGTTAAGCATGTATAAAAAAATTAGTTTGGCATAAACTAGAAGCAATTTTAAATCAATTACACCTACTTCTTAAGGTTTAGTACCCGAAGTATGTGAAGGTGAAAGAGATAGTGCAGTAGAGATTCACAGGATTGGTTTCAGGGATGAGCAGCTTGTTATCTGGAAATTTTGGAGAAGATGGGACTGTTTTCTTTCAAGAAGGTAAACATTAAGAGGAAATCTGAGAAGAGGTATTCAAGATCATGAGGATCATTTGGACAGAATTGATAGAGAAGAACTTCACACTGGTGGATAGATCAAGAATGATTCAGGAAAGACACAGATTTAAGGTAAATGAACACATGAGCAGAAACCTTTACGTGAGGTTACAGTTTAGGATCTAGCATGCACTGTCTGAGACTGTGGTTGGGGGACGGTTGGGGTTCAGTTAAAGCATTCAAGGGGGAAATGGATTATCTAAAAAATAAAACAAAAAAAATCGCAAGATTACAGGGAGAAGACGGGAGAAATGACACTGGACGTGGCACAGACACCACAGGCTGAATGGCCTCCTTCTGCAAGGATTCTGAGAAGTGTTTGAAATATCAACACCCAGTGACACAAGGAGTACCATGACATCAATACCTAGTATTAGGGCAGCAACACCCAGTCATACTGGCATGGACAGAAGTTCACACCAGGGTGAAGTATTGATGCGTACCAGTCTGTCATGATAATGGTCCAGTTTGAGATGATGTATTATATATCATGCAGAGGTGTGGTAGAAAATTTTAAAAAAAGATTTAGGAGCAATTTTCCAACAGTATATCTGTCCCATTACATTGAAAATGCTCAATGATAGCAATGGCATACAGCAACATAGGACTTAGGAGCAGGAGTTATCACTTTGAGCCTGCTCCACTACTGAACAAGATCATGGGTGATTTGTTTGTGGTCTCAACTCCATTTTCTTGCCTGCACCCTATAACCCTTAGCTCTCTTCTCAAAAATCCACCTCAGATTTGAACACGTTTAAAGACCCAACTTCCATCACATTCTGGGAAGAGTTCCACACGCTAACAATTCTTTAGAGGGAAATAAACCCTTAACTTGGTCTTAACAGGGAGACTACTTTTATTAAAAATGTCCCCTAGTATTAGTGGCTCCCAGAAGATGAAACAGCCTTCGGGTGTTCATCCCATTTAGTCCCCTCAAGATCTTTCATGTTTCAATAGGATCACTTATTATTCTTCTAAACTCCAACAGATGTGGCCCCAACCTGCTCAACCTTTCTTCATAAAATAAACCCTTCATCCCAGTAATGGGTTAAGTACAACCCCATTATCTGTTAATTATTTCAGATTTCCCTTAAGATTTCCCTGAGTGTTACCAGACAGTATTTATGTAATAAGCATGAAAATGGTGTATTACCTTGTCACGGAAGAGCTCTAGGACAAACGTGGCCACACTGCCATTGATACCGATGAACAGATTTACACAGGTTAGCGCCACATAGGCAGAACTGGGGATACTGAACAAAAAGGATGCTGGATACATGAGGGGAGTGATGGACCAGCTGAAGAAACAGAATCAACAAACATGAAACCAAATAGGAAGGGCACCAGGAGAACTTTCACAAATTCAACTGTAATTACAGTTTGGGGATGAAAGGCCTTGTCCACTTACCCATAAAGGAACAGCAGGAGGATCAGTGCTGGCAAATTGGGAGCAGATACATAAGACTTTTGTTGAAAGCAGATGAAGATAACGACTACCAGTGTTGCTGACACTGCGTAATTACACTGGAAAGGAAAAAGGTATAGAATGAGATAATTCACTGGTTATCAGTATGCTCCTTCAAAAGAATAATCTAGCCCACCATGGACTCCATGTGACTCACTATGTGTGAACTCCATACTATCATTAAGATTTAGGAAAAACAGGGACTCATTCAGCGACTGTGATGCACATGTGAGGCATTTTGAAAAGCTCATCCACTGATGTGCTCTCTCTATGCAGTTCAGTAACTTCATCTGCTTCAAATACTTTGTGTAGTTCCCCTTCAATGATGTAATAGCTGCTGTTTCAATCTCTCCATGGAAAAGGATTTCATGCATTAACACTCCATAAATCGTCCTAATCTTCTTTTTGTTCTTGAAATTGATGACACCTAGTCATGGACTCCTGAACTAAACTCATGAACGGGCCGATGTCATCACTTATGGCCTGACAAGTGTCTACTATACCTCAGATTGGGTAAGGTATCTTAAGTTTCAGCAACCAGTGAAGCTAATGGTTTCGTACTGTTACAAGCAGTAGCAGCACAAACAGTGTTTGGCATTAACAGGATGCTGGCATCTAGCTAAAAAGATATTCTGCACACCACATAATTGAGTAATGCAGTACATAAATTTCAGTGCTGGAGTGATGCCAGATATATTGGCCATCCATCCTGACCAGCATATCCCTCCAGTTGGTCACAACCAGCCACACTTGCAAAACTCAAAACAGTGTCTCCAAAATTAAATGTGATTGTTTTTAGACAACTTTTGCTAAATAATCCTCAGTGTACAAAGAATTATGCTGACAAGCAATTTGAGGTTAGCTGCATATACTAATACACAAGACCCTGGTCACTGCTGACAGAAAGAATATGCACGTACACTGTACTATTTTAACTCAACAAAAGAGGTGACAGCCAATTTCTGAAGAAGGGTCCTGACCCGAAATGTCAGCTTTCCTCCTCCTCGGACGCTGCCTGGCCTGCTGTGTTCCTCCAGCTCCACACTTATCTCTGACTCCAACATTGGCAGTTCTTACTACCTCTGACAGCCATTCTCTAGTTCATTTCTCAGGACAGTGCCTTGAACAGTCACAGTCAGAATGCCTAATTTAACATTTAGCAAAGCTTGGAAGTTGGTCATCATCCAACTTGTGGATTCTCCATGGCAACCTCTGCAGAGTCCACTTTCCAACCAATCCAGCATGGTTCTTTTATATGGTAGAAATGTTGTTTTTCCCTTCACATTGGTATTTGTTGAAAAAAATCTTCCTGATGAGTGAAAATAAAAAGCTTTGAAAAAATGTGGCTTTTTCAGCAGTACTAAAGTTTAGGCTATTACTCAACTCCTTTTCACCACTTTGAAACTGTGAAATTTCCTCAGCTCTGCCAGCACTTGTGAAAATAATTTCGGTATTTCAAGTGTCATCTCATGACTAGTTTCCCTTCCCTGTAATCACCCTGGTGAGTTCATATTGCATTTTCTCTCTTGCTTTCCATATGAGACAAACAATACTGCACACAATACCCATATAGTGACCAACAGTACATTCTGTATAAATACACCATTAAGTTATGTTACAGATGTACAAAACTTTAGTTAGGCCACATTTGGAATACTGCATGCAGTTCTGGCTGCCACACTATTTGAAGGACGTGGGTGCTTTAGAGAGGTGCAGAGAGGGTTTACCAGGATGTTACCTGTTCTGGAGGGTTTTAGTTATGAGGAGAGGTTGGATAAACTTGGATTGTTTTCGCTGGAAAGACAGGAGCTGAGGGGTGATCTGATAGAGATCTACAAAATTATGCGAGACATAGATAGGGTGGATAGTCAGAGACTTTTTCCCAGGGTATAAAGGTCAACTAAAAAAGGGCACAGGTTCAAGGAGACAGGGGGAAAGTTGAAGGGAGAAGTGTGGGGAAAGTTTTCACAAAGAGGTTGGTGGATGCCTGGTATGCACTGCCAGTGGAGGTGGTGGAAGCAGGCACGTTAGCAACATTTAAGGCGTATCTTGACAGACACATGAATGGGAGGTGAACAGACATATAGAAGCTGCACATGGGCAATAAGCAGCAGGTCTAAATAAGGAATAGGCATCAGTGCAGGCTTGGTAGGCTGACAGGCCTGTTCCTATGCTGTATCATATTGTATTGTTTTCTTTATACTCATAACCTGTAATTCTTCTTAGCAAATCTCAAATTTGTACTTTCAGGGAATTAAATATTTGAACCTCAAGTCATTCTGTTCAGTCTTACCCCTTCCATTGTGTAATCTACCCATTCAATTTTTTTCTCCCAAAGTACATTACCACTTACTTAGCCACATTTTGGCTATGTCATCCTGAAATCGTTCAGACTTATCTTCAGTTTTCCAAATTGCTTTAATGTGTATCAATAAATTTTTAGTATTGTGCTCTTGACACACAGGTCATCAATATACACAGAGAACAAAAGTAGACCTAGGCCTAGCCCTAACCCTAAGGGTTTGCAATACTCAACCACTGTCTGGTCCCAGCAAAGCCTATTAACTGTCTTTCTCTCTGTGAACCAACACTCTTATATTCCTTCTGTGATGAAGGAAAGGAGTTTCCAAACAATCTCTTGATTCCATCTTTTATGTCACACCTGCTACCTCACCCAGTTAGCCATTTCTTTAAAAAAACAGCCTGCCTTTCATAAATCCATGATAGCTTAATCATACATCTAAATGATTAGAAACCTTCTCCTTTCTTGAAGGATAGTATTAGACCGTTCTTCAACCTGTTTCACTTCATCCCATCCAGTTCATGTACTATTTCAAACTCTACTCCATTAATTCAGTTTCTTTCCACAGCACATGGATAGTTTATTCTATCAAGAACTGTAACGTACTTACCATATCCCATGCAAAATTAGCAAGCCAATAAATGCCAGGTTTCACACCACTAACAAACTGAAGGTGCTTGGCTTTGCTGACACGTTCTTCAATGAGGAAGAGAACAAAGCTGGCTGGCACAAAGGACATGGCAAAGATGACACAAATGGAGACGAGCAAGTCAACAGAGGTACCTATCCTAAAAAAAGGGAGAGAGGCTCTGCGTCATACAATTGATGTTACCACCTGGTCATGCAAATAATGATTTCAGATATCACTTTCATCATTAATGCACATTTGAAAAATGAAAATCACTTCAGCTAAAGAGATACATGCATGGTGACTGGATAAAGCAACCATATTTGTGAAACATCAAATCAGAACAAGCAGCTCAGTGAGTTCCAATCAACAGCAACTTTCACCTGCATGTTGTTCTTAATGCTTCTTCACAGAAGCTATCAAAAAATGACACCTACTCAACATTATAATCTGGCAATAAAATGCTTAATCAGCAGTTTGGATTTTAATGAGGCTTTTAAAGGATAAGGGAAATGGTGGTAAG
Organism: Ginglymostoma cirratum; assembly: GCA_024137785.1. NCBI lineage: Eukaryota > Metazoa > Chordata > Chondrichthyes > Orectolobiformes > Ginglymostomatidae > Ginglymostoma > Ginglymostoma cirratum. Next base: position 27,329,839 of record JAHRHZ010000043.1, read on the forward strand.
GCAAAGCGGTTTAGGAATGGAATTGTAGATCTTGGGGCAAGCTACTGTTGTGTAACAACGTCATCTGCAGCCACCTTATGACGACGATGACACGGAACTGCTTGTTATGGAGTATAAACAGCAGTGTGTGTGGGGTTAGACTACACAATAGTATAGAATCAGAGTATTGAAAGCACATGAACATCAGTACAAGAAGAAGTTAGATTAATCCTTATATAATCTAACTACAAGATCAGAGCCTAGTTTCATGCATGGCGTATTTAGTATTAATGCATGACAAAAAGCATTATTTTCAAGTCTAAGCCAGAAGACAGTTCTTTATTTTGCCATCTCCTGAATCAGTCTGTCTGGAACTAAAACTCTGTGCCATCAAACCATGATAAAAGAGTCACCAATTGTAGGACTAAGGGAGTCGTGCAGAGAATTTGGGGTTGGACAGTGAGAAGTTACAGAGCTGGGAAAAGTCATTGAATAATTAAGGGTATGCTCAAATGGATTTAAACACAAAATATGAGAATTTCAAATTTGAGGTTCTGGGAAACAGAGCTTAAATATGCATCAGTGAAGATACGGGTAACAGATAAGGGTGATTGTGTGAGAAATGCGTTATTGCAGCTGAGTTTTGGTTGAGCTGAAGTTACAGTGGACGGAAGACAGTTAAGGAAGGTTTGGAATGGTTGAGGCTGAAGGTAACAAAGTCCAATATTTTGGCTGTTGAAGTAGACTGTTCCTGATATGAACAGGATACGAGGGTGGGAGCTCAGCTTTGTGTTAATTAGGATACTCCAGATGCAAAGTGGTTATTTAACCTGGGAGTGTTTGCGGAGGGGAGGCAAAGTTATAGGTTGTACTAGGAGCTGAAGACAATGGCTCTGGTCTCAATTAGAAGCGAAGCAGATACTGGAATACCAAAATAAAAACGAAGTGCTGGAGAAACATAGCACGTCTGATAGCACCTGTGGAGAGACAAACAGTTATTGTCTCGTGTCTAGTAGGACTCTTCTTCAGAACTCAGTTGAGTGAATGATCTCAACCTCCTTGACAAAGAAATACTTGAGTTCCTCAAACCTTTTATAAAGGATGGAAGGGAAAGGGAGAAGGCTTTGACATCTCTAGTAGTAAAGAAAGAAAGCTTGGAGTAGTGGGTATCCAATTTAATCAAATAGTTACAAGTAAACATACAACAATGTAGAGGTGTTTCACTCCATGCTGTAAATGTCATTCATTCATCCATGAATAAAAGCAAATTACTGCGGATGTTGGAGGTCTGAAATGTTAACTGTTTCTCTCTCTATAGATGCTGCCAGACCTCTTGTTCTCCAGCACATTTGTTTTTGTTATCTAAAAAAAGCAGAGTATTTGCCTGTAGAGGGCACATTCAGGCACATTGCTAGCCTTACCTCAGGTTCATACTCCTAGGATCCCAGAGCCATCAGACAGTGACCACAAGTAGCAATCCTATCCATTTCCCCCACCTCCTCTATTTGGGGGCGTTTAGTCCAACTACATCATTGATACGGCACTGACTGAGATCAAAGGGGGACCCCATGATTTCTCCGGCTCAATTCCAGTGATTGCATTTTAACTTGTATGAATATGAAGTTCTACCAGTTACTTACAGTGCGACTTCAGTGAACTGTTCTTTGGTCAGGTTCAGTGGGTGATTGTATGCAGTAATCCCAAACATTCTGGGATCTTTTCCTGCTGGAAGATTTGCTCTCAGCACTGCATTGCTCATGACATTCACAAAACTCACCATGGCATGCCAGCCTTTATTGTTGAACCAGACCTAAAAAAGAAAACAATAAAGATTCTTTCCATATTTTTAAGAATACACTTGAGCCACTTGTTTCGTAATTCAGTTGCTTCTAAACACTACACAGTTGAGCAACAGGCTAGCACAACATACTGGTAATTACAATGGAGTTAATTACACATACGCTACATTCTACTGGCATGATATCCCAAGAATCAACCTCTTTCAACCTACATCTAAATTTTCTCCTCCTTTTCCAGTGGGTGTCATCTCTTTCATTGTCAGTCTTTCAGCAACATTTCCCAGTTGTCACTCTTCGTTCATAAGTTGGCTATTCTGTTGTGGTGGCATAATAGCTGAACCTGGTATTGTCCATGGCTGGTGTGCAGAGATACACATTTTTCCAGCAAGACCCATTTGTTGAAACAAAGTGAGCAGAATTACAAAAATTGTTCACTCTCTGAACTAACTGGACATTACCATTTCTAGGGAAACTGATCAACTTTATTCTGGGACCACGAACCAGGTAATGGGGAATTAATAAATAGACAGCAATGATGAATATTACGGTGACCAGAAGGAACAATCGCTGGCTAATCGCTGGTGTACTTAAGCTGTTTGTAAAGCAGTATAAAGAACACCACCTCAGGAAGTAAGATGGTTTCCAGTGGACTACAGCTCCCAGCAGCCAGAGTCTGAAGCCTCATGCAGCCAGAACGCAGGATGGCAATGGGAACAGGTCAGCAATAGGCTGGACACACCAGGCGAGCATCCAAGTGAGCAACATAGTGCTTGTGCAAGGACAAAACATTACTGGCATCAGCTGACTGGTGCACACCAATGGTCTCAGTGGGAGAAGTCACACTTGTGCCAGCAGACATTGCGAGCCATGTGCATACGCACCACATAGTGCCTGCTGAATAGCATCAACAGTCAGTGTAGTCTAATAGAAGATGCATGGACCAGAAATGGAAAGTCTATAACAAAAACAGAAATTGCTGGAGAAACTCGGTAGGTCTGGCAACATCTGTAGAGAGAAAACAGAGTTAACATTTCAGGTCCAGGGACCCTTCCTCAGACCTTTCCACAGTCGTTGAGTTTTTTTTTGTTTAATGGGAAATCTAATCCTTGCTCCACTTGGCAGACACCAGCAAGAACCCTGCACTGCAGTGTAACTGGATAAAAGTGCCCATCCATCCTCCAAAGTCTTAACTGAAAAATAAAATCTTTAATATTATTGTACTTGCCAAGTCTGCTAATATATTGTTTACAGGAGTATTGTAACAAGTGATGTAAAGTATACTAAGCGGTCAAAGACATACTATGTTAGACTACATACAGGACTTTTGCCCCATCTGACGCACATCTGTACTTACGTGCTGTATTTGAGTTCCCTTACTTTTTGTAACTACCAGCATATCCTTCTGTTCCTTTTTCTCTCCTGTATTTCACTAGAATGCAAATGTGCTGTTCACCTGTACTGTGAGGGTTAATCTGGTCTTAAGACCACGTAAATTAACGGAGGTCAATCAAAATTTGAGGGAGGTTTTTTAAATATTTGGTTCCAGATCAATAAATAGCAGCAAATAATTTGTTTAAAAATACTATGACACTTCAAAGTGTAATGGAGCAAAAACTAAAGAAAGAAACACTTCAGACAGGCAGGAAAAAGACAGAAATTCTCCAAACATACTTTCACATTATTATTCGTGTTCAGCCCTTCGATAAAGTTTCCAATGTTTCCAAGCAGTCGGTCCGTAGAACTATCCTGCCATCAACAGAAAACCGAACATCAGTAGCTTAAAGTGAGAGTACAAAATAATTGTTGCAACCACATTTAAACTGACAGTCATAATCCCAAATAAGATAACAGATAAATGAATGAGTCTGTGTTTTTATGGAGGTTACATGAACACTAACCTGGATTACAAAATTGCTAATTGATATTACTAGATTTTAACCAGATTGCAGTTCCACCAAGTGTCTACTGATGATGCTCTAGCCTGAGCCACCACTTGCTGAGGAGTGGAAGGAAATACACAGTCTTGGGAATTATAGAATGTCATTTTGAAAAATCTGTCACATCACAATCCTACAGAAAACTTCCAGTACATATTTAACAATTACAACATTTAATTGAAAGGTAATAGTTATATTTTGCACCAGTTGCGCAAGGATTGGATCCCAGCAAGTAATGTCAACACAAGACTGACCAGGCCACTTTTAACCTGGGTACGGGAGTCAGAATGTATTAAGAACATAGAACATAGAACAGTACAGGCCCTTCGGCCCACAATATTGTGCCGACCTATTATTCTACTAAGATCAATCTACCCTGCATACCCTACATTTTACTATCCTCCATGTGCCTATCCAAGAATCGCTTAAAAGTCTCTAAAGCATCTGACCTCACTACCATGGCAGGCAGCGCATTCCACGCACCCACCACTCTCTGTGTAAAGAACCTATCTCTGACATCTCCCCTATACCTTCCTCCAATCACTTTAAAATTATGCCCCCTTGTAATAGTCATTTCTACCCTGGGAAAAAGTCTCTGACTATCCACTCTACCTATGCCTCTCATCATCTTGTACACCTCTATCAAGTCACCTCTCATCTTTCTTCACTCCAATGAAAAAAGCCCTAGCTCCCTCAACCTTTTCTCATAAGACCTGCCCTCCAGTCCAAGCAGCATCCTGGTAAATCCCCTCTGCACCCTCTCTAAAGCTTCCACATCCTTCCTATAATGAGGCGACCAGAAATGAACACAATATTCCAAGTGTGGTCCAACTAGAGCTTTATAGAGCTGCAGCATAACCTCGCGGCTATTAAACTCAATTCCCCTGCCAACGAAAGCCAACACACCATATGCCTTCTTTACAACCCTATGAACTTGGATAGCAACTTTGAGGTATCTATGGACGTGGACCCCAAGATCCCTCTGTTCCTCTACACATCAGAGAATCCTGCCATTAACCTTGTATTCTGCATTCAAATTTGACCTTCCAAAATGAATCACTTCACACTTTTCTGAGTTGAATTCCACCTGCCACTTTTTTGCCCAGCTCTGTAACCTGTCAATGTCCCGTTGCAACCTACAACAGCCCTCCACACTGTTCACAACTCCACCAACCTGCGTGTTATCGGCATATTTATGTTGAAGGACACATTTAAATTTAAACTGAAAGCGCTACAAATATAACAGGGCAACAACATATATAAAAATCAAATAAGTATCTCTGAACTGTGAAAATTTACATCAGCATGAGCTGACAAACACTTGTCTTCCCAATGCTTAGGACACTAAACCAGCAGATTTATGATTCACTGTGAAGCCTGAGATTAAAAGTTTTCTCTGCCTGCTGAATTTGAAAATCCAACATAAAACAACTTTAGACAGTCATAATTAATTGCTAATAAACTGGCCCAAATTCCAAATATCAACATCATTCAGAGGTAACAGTATTCCAGCTGGTGGGGAAAATGGAAAAATGTTACAGTTTAGCAAGTTAGAACTCTACAGAGGCTTGGGCTAGGTGGGAGCATTATTCTCTACTTAACCTCTGTTGTAGATTCCCATGGAGTGTTTCAGTAGTTAGTATAGAGGGAGCATATGTTTCAATTAGCAATGGACCTGACCTGAGAATGCATGGTGCTTATGAAATATGAAATAGCTAAGTGCTCCATTCCTCAAAGCTGACTGCCCTTGTGTCAATTTTGATGAAGTTCTGAATCATTCCTAAATGCTCATGGATTGAGTTGTAGGTTACTCAACATCTAACAGACATGCAGCAGAAATTGCAAATTAAACAGTGCAGATAATCAAGCCAGTTCCATACCTTTGTGACATTCAATCGTGACCTGATCTCAATAATGGAAATATTAACTTCGTTCAGCGAAGGTAAAACCTGGGAACTTCGTGCTCCCAATGAGAATCCTCCATACCTACAACACATTATCACCATGAAGGTTCTGATTCTCTTTGAAGCCCAGACAGAACATGGAAACATTATAGTTTTACAGTGCACAGTTTCGTCATTACTTTGATTAAAATAAAAACTGCAGAAGTTGGAATCAAACAATAAACACAGACAATTTCACAAATGCACAGCAGGTTTGTCGCACCCGAAGGGAAAATAAGACACATTTGTGTTTCGTGATTCATTAGCTGCATATCTCTTTTTCAAAAGTTGACAGGATTGCCATGGATGTTTTTATTACAATTACTTTAAAGTGGGAATTTAAGAGTGTAAACCTTTTAACCATATTACGTTCAGGAATGAGAGTCAAGAATAACACTTATTAAAATTAGCTAAAATTGCACATTTTAGGTACAGAGAACACGATTGATGGCCTGACAATGTCTGACATCAATGAATATCCATTTACAGACAGCGGGAATCTCAGGAGGGGCAGATTATTTTTATTTTGGGCAGTAAAGGATACATTCCCCTTAATAATTGCATCATCAATAGGTGAATACAAATCTGCTCATCCTGGGTATTGTGCAACTTATCTTTTGCCTATTAACTTGGATGCAAGAATTTACCTGAACTCGTTCACCCACTTCTTAGTTTTCAGACTGTAAACACGAATAAGAGTTTCAAGTTACATACAAAATACTGAACAAAAAACATGGTTTTTAAAAGCATACTTAAGTAATTCAGTACAGGTATAATGACAAATGTATTTGGTTTGCATCCAAGTTGGAGCCACATTGTACCTTTTACTAATGATCTGGGGGTAGGTTTTCACGAGGTAGTCCGATACATTCCTGCCAGTTAGATTCTGAAGGATGTCCCCAGTATTTCGCTGCAACTATTCAAAAATAGAAATTTGATTCTGTCAGCACAAAGCAAAATTATACTATTCCCAATTACAGTCATTATGTGCCATGCACAAAACAGCCATTACAAAGTAATTACATCTTCTTTGCCAGTGGAGAGGGAATTTAGATCGGGGTGGAGTGGTTAAACAAATATAGCAAGAGCCTTTATAGTTGTATCTAAATGTCAGAGAGTTGAAAGGTTAATTTATCCTATTAGAATATTTCAGCGACCCAATGCTGTTAATTAAATCCAAGATCCTGAGAGATACAGGGTGGAGCATTGAATCGTGGCTCCAGAACCAGTGTGGTAGGTTGACAGTTCACAATTATACATTACATGCATTTTAAATAGCAGCCAAACGACCTTAAATTAAAATATTAGTGAAGAGTAACACCAAGCCCAGCCATCAGCTATTTAGGATAGTAACCTTAAAAAGGTTTAAAACGAACATCATAGTAACAATGGCCAATGGCTCAACGGATGCAAGATAACATTTTTAGAATTAATGGGTGGAATCTTCTGCTTTTGTGGGTGGTGAGCCCAGAGACAGGAAGGGCATTTAATTAGGCAAGCAGTTACATGCTCGAATCCCTCCTTCACCAGAAATAACATTTTGGATGGGAAAGGCAATGCTTGACCTATTCACCTCACCACTGACTGAAGCTCTTAAACTGGCTAACTAAGGACATTCAATGGCCTCAGCCCGCCATCACTAGGACTAAATCTACTACGAGCAGGCCTATTGCCATATGGTGTACATAGCAGCTGCTACCCTACAGGTAGCTGATTACCCCAGGGTTTGGGATTTGAGGGAGCATCCTTCTATCAAAGGTGGTCAATTGAGAGAGACTGGACATCAGGTAGGGGTATTTCTTCTAGGGAGTCAACACTTAAAGTAAAAGGAATCCTCACTACAGCTTGTCATAGTACAAGATTCTTCCTGGTAATTTTGCTGTCACTATCTTCTTTCCTGCTAGGGATCTATAAATCCTGCTCAGATTTAGTGCGATACAGAAAAATACTTGGTCATGTAACAATAGGCTCATGTCTAAAACAAACATAGTTCATTGCATCTTAGCAACTAGGTACAAGTTGTATCGGTATGTTAGAGACTGTTACTATGTCTATAAGGAAGACAAAAGGAAAACACTGCCCTTGCTTCTGAAATTCCTGTTAAAAGGAGGCTGCTAAAATGAAGAGAACTCTCTTCAAAAGAAAAAAAACAAGTTAATGTTCTGCCTCTATAAAACAGATTTTACAAAGTAAATTTCTCCATATGAAAGCAGAAACAAAGATAATCAAAATGGAAGCCAAAATTACCATGCACAAATTGTGGCAATTTAGCGACTTCCATGAAAAAAGTGGATATAAGAATTGATGCAGAGGTACTGGAAAAAATACAGACAAATATGGCCAACAGGAAGTAAAGTATGCAGACAGGAATTGTATGCACACAAAAGTTCTGATAAATTACAGATATAGAGATACAGATATTTCAAAACTGCAACCACACTCTAATTATGTCAGGCGCAAACATCTGAGCACATACGATGACATCAAAACAAATGCAGCAAAATTTCCTCAGGCCAGATTCTATTTACAGTTCCACAAGAAACACTAACTATATCACTACACACAACTGTGGTAATCACACCATCTAGGATCCGTTGTGAATTCCCAACAAATTAGAAAGAAATCTCAATTTGTAAATTGGACTATTGTAGAAATCAGCTTGGGACTTAGTTATTTTTTTAAACAGTCAGCAAAAGCATCAGCACCACAGAGACAGCAAAGCCAGGGTAAGACACTTACAATTGGAGCCATCACCTCAGACCTGTCGAACTCACCTGAGGGGGCGGGAGTCCTCCCGCTCCTTCTCCACATAAAGGCAACATCCTCTGGGTCTTCTTTGAGCTGCACTGACATGCAGGGGATGGATTTTGCATAGTCCAGTTACCACTGCGGAAGATCTTCAGGACTGATTCTGAAACTTGGGGAATTATCCAATCAGTTCCACCTTCTTGGCACTGCATACTTCTGTGGTGCAGGAAGAGAAAAAAAAGAAAATGATTGGAAGGGACTCAATTTAAAATGAAATCCTTAATGTCCATCCAATATAAACACATAGTTCAAGATTGTTTACCCATGAAATTTGTAACCAATGTCTGGGGAGTGAATGTTCTAGCATGGCAGTGTCCTGCTGCACTCTATTTCCCAATCACTGACTCTGGACCAACGGCCTCAAGGATAAACCATACTGTTTCACAAACTTTGTGCCCTTGACTACTCCTTGACCTTGAGCTTCTGAACACATTTCCATGTCATCTCTTAAGACTGTCTATTTCCACCTCTATTGCTCGACTCCATCCTGCTTCAGTTCATCTGCTGCTCAAACCTTCATTCTTATCTTGTTATTTCTAGAATCAAAAGAATCAAGTCTTACAAAGCTTTTATGGTTGGCCTCGCAAACCTTGCTCAAGACTCCTTTTGCAAATTTGGGTACCCCAACCCCAAACATCTGCAAGGGACACACCCCAACCCACCACTGTTTCTCTATCAAGAACCTCATCCCTTGCAATTATTCGGTCTTGCAATCACATATCCTGCCAGCCAAGAGATCCTGCCTCCCTGTCCAGCCCTGTACTTAACCTAGACCTGCCCACTGTTACCACTGACTGCTGAGGCTACAGATCCATTGGAAAATTTGATTATTCAAATATTAAATAACCCTCCCCATTATATAAACTGTCCCAGACTTACACCAGACACTTCTGTGCCACTGCAATTCTAGACTCTTGTGAACGTCCAATATTAATTACCCCATCATTGACTGTCTTGCATTCAACTGCCAAGGTCTCAAGCTTTTAAATTCCTTTCTAAACCTCTCTGCCTCCTGTCCTTCTTTTAAACATGCTCTTTAAAAACTACCTCTTTGACTAAGCTTTTGGTCACCTACTCTAACATCTGCTTGTGACTTGCTGTCAATTTTTGTTTCATATTCCTGCACAGCACAGATTTTCCAACAGTAAAGATGCTATATACATACAAGCTAATGTTACTGCCCCAAAGGTTCACCTTTGTCAGGTAACTGATGTGCCCTACAATGCCAACAGTCAGAGTTTACATCCTCTTGCCTAAACATTTATAAACCATTCAAGTTGTTGATACAATCAGATCTCTGCCATTCTGATTTAGGATACAACTACTAATGAAGCAAAGCACTGAGGATAGCTACTTGAAAACCTCCAAAATCTTGAAAACCAGCAAAATTAAACAGTGAATTGGAATTCTAGGTAGAAATGAATGGATTAGCTTGGGTTACATGTGAAGTTTGGATCCACTATTCAAAGTTCAAAATTATTCGTGTATGAGCCTTTAACGTGTGCAACGGAGGCGCTATTCTGTTTTTCAGAAGTTTGAAATGAGTCCATAAATGATCTCTGATTCAGTACTGCAATCAAATGACTTATTCTGATGGGTTCACAGAGAATAGACGGAATACCTCGCTGAGACTGTAATCTGGAGCAAGTCTTCGACATGTCACATGGTCATTAAAATAGTGTTGAGGGGATTAGACAGAGCAAATTGAATGTTATGATAACATCATCAACATGAATTTCTATCATTCAAGTGAAATAGAACAGGCAAGAAGTAGGGATGATGGGGCTATGGTGGTGAAGAGAACAAATTAAGTGCAATATTGTACAACAGCTGAAGGATAAAGTAACCTCAGATAAACACTCACTCATTTGTTCCACTTTCCATACACTTAGTGCCAAATCCAGGGTCACTGAGGAGTGCACTGATCAGATCGTGAGTGGTGGGATCCTCTGGAAAGTCATCACTGATGGACCAAATAGATAAAGTAGATCAACAACTGGAAAACAATAGATGTGCTCACAAACAGTGCAAACAGTTGGAAAAAGTTGAATAAGATTCTATAAGCAATCCACTCCTGCCTGTCAGTCCAAAAGTTTAAGCCTCACTCCAAGAGGAGGATTCCAGATGTAGGCTATTCACTATGCAAATAAGCTCTTGTATCTTGACCAACGTTCCTTCCTCAATCATCAATCACTACCAAAGAGAGGTGGACTGCCCACTCTTCTCATTGTGGTTTGCAGAACTTGGCAGTTTACAAAATGACTGCTACATCTCCACAAAACTAATGACTGCTGTACTTGAAATAACTCATGGTGAACTCATTTTGAAACATCTGAGACACGTCATAAGGCATTGTACAATTCAAAAACCTCCTTAAGGCTCTGACCTGTGCTTCCTGCTGCATCAGAGTGCAGTATTCAACAGCCAATGACTGGTTATTTTGAACTCTTGGCGATATAAATCAAGTTGGATACCTGATGAAAGTGTACTGTTCTCCATACATCCAGGGACTCAGTTCTAATGGTGGATATTTCCCAAATGGAGGCACAATCATACTGAAGAACAGAGCAATAAACACAAACAATGCAGGCAGCACAATCTGGAAAGATATAACAGGTAACATCTATTAATTCATTTATCCCATTGTCAATGGGTCAATCATTTTACCCTGTCTTTCCCAGCATTGATAGGTTGTATATTAGGTAGATTAAACAAGGACTCCATCAAATAAGGTGGGTTTACTGTCAATTGTCATTTGCCGTTTGCAGCTGCCGAGTGCAAGGCCAACGGGAAAATCCCCATCTCCATTTTTTCTACGCATTCACAGGATGAGGCGTCATTGGCTAGGCCCGTCCCTAATTTATTGCCCGTCCCTAATTGCCCAGTGGGCGGTTAAGAGTCAACCACATTGCTGCGGGTCTGGAATCACATGTAGGCCAGACTGGGTAAGGATGGCAGTCCCCTTCCCTAAAAGGACAGGAGTGAATGGCCCTCTCTGCTCACTCTCTGGGAGGTTGAACGAGGGAGAACAGGAAGAGTTGAAAACCCCTCAATGTCAGCATAGAAAACTCTCAGAGATAAAAGGTACTGCAGATGCTGGAGAATCCGAGATAACAAGCATGGGGCTGGATGAACACAGCAGGTCAAGCAGCATCATAGGAGCAGGAAAACTTGACGTTTCGGGCCTAAACCCTT
>JAHRHZ010000043.1:27346499-27377243 GCA_024137785.1 Ginglymostoma cirratum
TCTGATGCTGCTTGGCCTGCTGTGTTCATCCAGCTCTACACCTTGTCAACTCGATAATGAAGTAGGTTTCCATGAACAGAGGGAGATAGACCGAGAGAACGAGAGAGAGACAGAGCAAGAGATTGTGAGCTGGAGAGTTTAAAAGAGCAAATTCAGAACTTGGATTAGACTGCTGAAGGCAAACCTTCCAACGCTAGAGCAAAGAAAATTGCAGATACCCAGGAGGCCAGAATCGGAGGAGTGCAGCGACGTCATAGAGATTATGGTCAAAGAATATGAGAGAATAGGGAAGGAATGAACAAGATGGTTTAGAGATTTGGATACAAGGATGAAAATTTCAAAAATGAAGCTTCGCTAGGTTATTTCCATATTTAGTCTCTCCCCTATGTGCATACCTCTTCCAGGCTGGTGTCTGAGATCCCATAGCTGGAAATTCCAAGTTCACAGAGATGGCTGTCCAATTCCTGGAAGAGTTCCACAAAAGCACCATCTTTCGCACCAACGTAGGGTAAAATAAAAGTCATTTCATGCCCAAAATCTTCCACCAGACGGGCATTGGAAACATATTTCTGGACCAGTGCCAGGACGGTTGATACATCTAGGAAACAGAAAACAAGGAGACAAACATGAAATCCTTGCTCTGACCTTTGGCTCCGAGCTAGTTTACCTGTCAGCATCAGTTCTTAGCCAGTTATACAACAGAGAGAAATTCATGCCGCAGATATATGGCAACTCAATAGCACAGCTATGCTACCCAAAAGGCAATGTACACCAATATGGCAGGCAGACAACAGCGTGTCAGAATACATATCTGGAGCAAGTCACTCTAAGAATCAGTCATCCCATAACTGGACATCATCTATGCTGAGCTCATTCAATATTCAGGCTAAACCTGGGTCTCAATATCAAGCACCTTTCACAAATCCACTATAAAGCAAACCATAGTAATATTTTTCTAAAGATTAGACATTAATTATTAAAAGCTAACTTCCTCTTTTCTTTTTTCTCCTTTCCCACATCCTGGTCACTTTCCAAAATCAGAAGAATGCAGATAAAAGCTCAGAGAAACATACTGCAACAAATCTGCCAGGTTCCATAGGGAAGGATTCCAGGAACTGCAATATGAAAACCAGAACTGAATATTACAGAAGTAGTAGTGCCTAATATATTGTAAACAGTATTCTGAAGACATGTGATCCGAATATTAATTCTTGTACAAAAACAGAAGTTGCTGGAAAAGTTCAGCAGGTCTGGCAGCATCTGAGAAGAAAAAAAATCAGACTTAACATTTTGGGTCTAGTGGCCCTTCCTCAGAACGGATGGTAACTGGGAAATTGTCGAGTTATATGCAGAAAATAGGGAGGGGGATGGAGTAAACATTTGTATCAAAAGGTTAAACAGTTAGCAGGCAAAGCAGCATTTTTGTTTTATTAGTAAGACAATAAGTTTTGAATTTAGCCAGACAATTTGAACCAGGCATTTAGATACCAAAAACCTGATGGTTTTGGCAACATAGGGCCAACCCTATTGTAATAATTTTTTTTCTTTATTCATTCGAGGGATAAGGGCGTCGCTGGCTAGACAGCATTTATTGCCCATCCCTAATTGCCAAGAGGGCAGTTAAGAGTCAACCACATTGCTGTGGGTCTGGAGTCACATGTAGGCCAGACCAGGTAAGGATGGCAGTTTCCTTCCCTAAAGGACATTAGTGAACCAGATGGGTTTTTCCGACAATTGACAATGGATTCACAGTCATCATTAGATTGTTAATTCCAGATATTTTGTTGAATTCAAATTCCACCATCTGCAGTGGGATTTGAACCCAGGTCCCCAGAACATTATCTGGGTCACTGGATTAACAGTCCAGCGATAATACCACTAGGCCATTGCCTCCCCTGTGTTTGTTGTTGTCATCAAGGGTATAAAAGAAGGGGCAGTTGGGCAAAGACAGGAGAGCTAACTGCCAGAGTTAACAGCTCTCAGCTCACAAGAGAGAATCGCTGGCTCTCACAGACTCCTATAAGTCTTAGAGAAACCACCATCTAAATATCAAAGGTACAAGCAGCACAACTAGTGCTGACAGAAGGATTGACGGAGAAGGCACAGAACATTCTGGAAGACAGGTAAACTGGCTGTAATTTCGAGATGTAAAACAAACATAATATCAGAATTTAGTCAAAGTGGGACTTCTATTTATTGGAACAGCATACCATTAAAATCTTATTTTATTCAGGAATAGTTAGTAGTTAGAAGGGATTTATTTGGTTTGTTAATAGTTTAGTTCATTCGTTTACTGTTAAAGTTAGATAAATAAACTGTTCCTTGTTGATTGTAAAGTGAATGTCAGGGATGTTTTACTTAACTATTAGAATTGCTGAAAGGCAGGTTACACCATTTTGCACAATTTTTTTTTTTTTTTTTTTTTCCAGATTACAGGGTGAGGTGCTCCTCTTTGGGTGTTTTGGTTTCAGTCCTCGGGGGGAGGGTGGGGGGAGTCAACCTCCACTTTATAACAGTATCTACATCAAATGGACTGCACCCACCACCTTCTTAAGGGCAACTGGGGGGGGGAATGGGCAGTAAACGCTGGCCCAGCCAGTTAGCAAAGCCCACAACCTATTGCTCTCTCTTTCTTAGCAACTCATTTCAGCAAAATGTAAGAGCTAAAAACACTCCAGCTTCCCCACTTGTGGAGGATGCATCAAGAACATTCATTAGAATATACCCCACCATCTCAGGCAAAGCGAATTCAGCTAAATACAGCTGTTCCAGGACGACACCTCAATATTAAGAATGTGAGTGCAGAATAACTTTAGAATCAGAACATAAATCAGAAAAATCCATGCTTTTCTTCATGAGTGTAATTATTATTTCACCGACAACAAAAATAGAAGTTGCTGGTAAAGCTCAGCAGGTCTGGCAGCATCTGTGAAGAAAAATCAGAGTTACCGTTTCAGGTCCAGTGACCCTTCCTCAGAACTGATGGTAGCTAGGAAAATGTTGGTTTATGTGCAGAAGGTAGGGTGGGGGGAAAGAAGAGGGGAGGCTAAGACCTCCTATTGCCTCCCCAAGATTCTCCCTCACATTGTTGCATTTACCAAAAAAAAACACATCATTTGTTCAATGGACTGTCTATTGTGAACAAGCAGTGAAAATTACCTGGGTTTGTTATTCTGCAGTGAGGACAAAGGTGATGTTTCTGCAAGTGTTCCCCTTTAAGAGCCCATGGGAACATGCTGAAAATGTAAATGTTAGCAAATGACATACAGACATCATTCCACTGAAACTGGATCTAGTTGAAGTACAAAAGGTAAAAGTATCCAAGTGCTCAGTTGTATTATGAATGCTGTAAGCTACAGTGAAATACAACAATGACACAGCACATCTCATTCACAGTAATAAAGGGAGTGAAACTTACCCAATGCACCAGTTTCACTGTACTGTTCACTGCCAAGCCCAGTATCATAGCTCCTCTCAGAATCACTGTCATCCTGGTAATATTAGGAAAACAACAGTCAATGATGACTAAAGGCCTTTTGGTCCCTCAGAGGATGCCCCCTTTTGCGTCCACAATTGGTTTCATATGCAGTACCTACTTTAAAATGCGATTCTAGTTTCCTGTACGCTCTGTGCACACACTGGATTATCACCCGTTTCCATGGGTTTTCAGTGTCTACATGCACTCTCTGAGGCGGCTGTTTACCAGATTGCCTCACTTCTAGGTCTCTAGCTCATCCTTACTCTAGAGCAAGGCTTTCTCACTCTCTACAGTATTCTCACCATGTTTATTTACACACGTAACTTAATACAACTCTTTCGTACCATCGTATTCCTGTTTTTTCTGGTCTGTTTTCTGCTCTACTCTGTCCTGGTGATGTCAAAGTAACACCATCAGTTATATCATTATCACATTTGTATCCCATTCGACTACAGTTCCTATCAGATTATTCTCTTGAAGAACAATAAGGTTAAACTTTTCAGAAGCTAAAGCATATGACAATAAATCTAACACAAGGAATGTCAGGTCTGAGCCTTTATTTGATAATATGCAGGCATTTTAATGCCAAAAACTCCCCTAAAATATTAGTAATTGTCATGCTCTAGAAAAGTAAAAATGTTACAATGGGGAACTTCAATTTCCCAGTATAAACGGGGATAGAGGTAGTGCGAAGAGAGGGACATGCATTCCTAGATAATATTCAGAATAACTTTTTATACCAGCACTACTAGATCTGTTTCTCGGGAATGAAGTGGGCCAAGTAGAGCAAGTTTCAGTGGTGGAGCAATTAGGGGAATGATGATCATTAAGTTTCAGACGACAATGTAAATGGACAAATGACAATGCACAGCAAGAATAATCAACTTGGGGAAGAACTGACTTCAATTGACCAAGAACAGAATTGGGCCAGACATGGTGGAACCAAAGGTTGCCAAATTAAAAAACTGACTACTTTTAAAGAAGCGATAGTTCAGGCACAATCAAGGTACATTCCCTCGAAAGGGAAAAGTAATAAACAAATTGAGCTTCCTGGATGAAAAAGGAGATAGGGATTAAGATAAAGTAAGAACATTATGTTTGAAATAGGTGTCAAATAGAAAATACAACTCAACCAAACTGAACACAGAATGATCAAAACTAAGAAACTTCATGTACGGTTAGCAAAGAGGGGCAATGAGTAAGAGAGTTGGAGCTAACAGGGGAATCTCAAAATCTTCAAGAAATATAAACAGTAAAAAGATGGTAAAAAGAGGAGTCTGGCTGTTTAAGGGGATCTATACTTGGAGGTGGGGGCATAGAATCATAGAATTCCTACAGAGCCTAAAGAAGCCCATCAAGTCTGCACTGACCCTCTGAAGAGCATCCCACCCAGACCCATCCCAGTAACCCTGCATTTCTCATGACTAATACACCTAGCACATCCCTGAACACTGGGGGGCAATTTAGCATGGCCAATCTACCTAACCTGCTCATCTTTGGACCAAGTTTTCTCAAAGGCTTTTAAAAGTCTTTCACACTATATCCTTGTAGGCACCCACAAGCACAGAGAAAAAGCCATTACCTAACAAATAGCCTCCAAACACACGCAGTCAACAATACCGTGCTTGATTTTGTGATGGACTCTTAACAGTTAAGTAAAAACTGAACTCAGGGTATCAAACAGGAGGACATGGCGGCTTACAAATCCCCACTATGAACAAATGGGCAAGGGGGATATCACAATAAATACTGTTACCTCATCAACAAATCACAGAAATGACAAAAAAAGACCAGAATGAAGAAGATGGTCCCTAGGATAATTGACACCTTAAGGAACCAATCTCGAGACAGTCGAAGGTGACATCTTGAAGATGACAACACTCTCATGAGCCAGTCATAGATTGATCATGCGTCCTGGAGCCAAATGGCAAGAGTATTTCCAAGCCCAATCGATATAAAAACACCACCACTTATCATGCATGATATCATTTGATTATGGCTTTGAAAGACTTAACAGGTAACAACTTTCAATGGCCAAAGTGTGCGCATCAAGTTTGAAATTGAAGTTAATACAGTCCTCTGTCCAGTCAGAAGCAGAAGACACCAGAGGTGTAAGAGAGAAATGATAGACTGAATGTTGACTATGTGCCCCTTGCCAATATAGAAAGCAAGAACTTTGGTAAGCCATAAAGTTGCTGTCCTACTTGGATAAGTAATTCTTTATAACTCAAGTGAAGTTTCCCCGAGTTATCTGGGCAGATGGTCTCCCATTGCCTGAATCGTTAATGCATTAAATGAACAACAGATACTGGGATGTGGCTTTAAATAGTAGCTAAAAACTTAAATCGTATGGAAAAGTGTGGGCTAATGAGGAACAGCCGGCATGGACTTCGCATGGAACGATCATATTTAACTAACTTGCTGAAGTAGTAACAGAGCTGATGAGGGGAAGGCTGTTATTGTGGTGTACATGGACTTCCAAAAGTGTTCAATACAGTGTCACATGACAGACTGGTGAGAAAAGTTAGAGTTCATGGAATAATTTAAAGTAGCAACATGGATACAAAATTGGCTGAGGATAGGAAACAGAGTAACAGTTAATGAATATTTTCTGGGCTAGAGGTTGGTTTGGAGTGGAGAGCCCCAGGGTTGGTTTTGGAACCTTTGCTTTTCTTGATATATATTCATGATCTTGATCTTGGCGCACAAGAGACAGTTGGTTGGACGACTGGTTTGCAATGCAGAGTGATGCCAACAGCATGAGTTCAACTGCCCCACTGCAGAGGTTACCAATAAGTACTCTCCTTTACAACCTCTCCCCTCACCTGCAGCACGGTGACCCTCAAAAACCAACACCAGCTCATCACTCTCTAATGAGACAGCATTCCTGCGATCTAGTAGGACTATGGAGATGTTATCTTTACCTTCCTAACATACTCTACATTATCATTTACTTATCTCACCTATATAGCATTTTATAAATTAAAGAAAATACAAACTTTAAACAAATTAACTGTATTGTCTTCTTGGACAAATGAATACTCGTCACGTGGTCAAAAAAAAAACCCTTCCCTTCATCAAAAAAATGCATTAGCTGCATTAAAGCCTAAATTCTAGCCCATCAAAATGGCGTTTCCACCATCTATTGGTAGCAGAGTCACCTATATTGCCACAAAAATTTCCTCCTTATCTAGTTGTCAAAGGGAACTCTTTAGCCACTCACACTATACTCAATTGTATAAGAGGAACATATGCAGACGCAACTCTTATGATACCTTCCTCAGACCAATGGTGGTGCTGCTGGAGCTGGCTGGCGTTGTCTTGTCATTCTCTTTTTTCACTAAAGTCAGGTAATAGCCAGTTCCTAAATGATTTTTAAGGAACAGTGAAGAGCCACAGCAGCAGAGCTTTCCATGGGAGATGATGGCAATTCTGTCCCCGAGGAGGTCCGCCTCATCCATATAATGGGTTGATAATATTATGGTGCGGCCTGCAAGATAATGAACCACAGCTAACAAAATTAATTTCCTTTTTAAAAAGCCATAAAGAGTTACACATTTCTCAAGTTCCCGAAATCAATCCTTGGTCAGTAAGCTGATCTCAGCTTGCATGGCAATGAGTGCCATTACAATTGCTCTCAGTAGCCCTAAGGATGAGGGATGGGGACTGGTGGTTGTAGAGAAGTTCGGCATGGGAGGTTTTGGAGGGTTAGGATGTAGGAGATAGCAATCAGCTGGTGTTCCTACACTTGATCATTTTTAGTTCTTCCCAGCCAAAGAGCACAGAAATTGGCTCTGATGTTCTCTACAGTCCAAACTGTCTGGCAACAGGCAGAAGCTTGGCCACTCTGAGAAAGTACCGAAGGAAATTTAGCATCTTCACCCCAGCAACTGATAAGTATTTAAGCCATTTAATAAATCAGTCCATTTCGAGAGTGTAAAACCAATCATGAGTGGTTTTCATAGAGCCAATCATGAAAGCATTTGTTTCAGTTTAATGATTGTTGACCTTGCCTCTGGATCAAAAATTTAAAGGATCAACAATAAAACTCTAAATATAGATTAAAATTTGGTTTATTTCATGTAGTTGCATTGCAAAATGATGTTTAGATGCTGGTCTTGGTAACCAGAAAAACAATGCAATTTAGTCACAAAAGCAACTGCAAGGAAATCAATGGAGTTCGGGAGAGAGGTGACATAGGACTGGAGGAAGTAAGGGTGGAGACTCAGCAAAGGGAAGAGAGCTGCAAGTGACCTGAAGCGTCTGCCCATTGAGAGGTTCTGTTTCCCTATGTTCCTTTTGAACAGAATTTGTCAACATTTTTTTTCCATTTTCTTTTTAAAAACAGTTTACATCAGCAACTTGGGCACAGATACAACAAAACATTTGGCAGAGAATATCCACCAACTTATTATTGATCTAACTGCAACATTCAATTATGCAGTATTACTCTCCCTGACAAATTAACACAGTCATTTGTTACATGGCTCACCTTTCCTATATTTAAGTAAGAGCTCCCATATTCCTCGGCGGGAATAAGGGTCAACACCAGCAGTTGGTTCATCTAAAATAACAACCTTTGACCCGCCAACAAACGCAATGGCGACTGAAAGCTTTCGTTGCATGCCACCTGAAAATAAATGCAAAAATAGAAATTTTATACATTTCAGCAGAAAAAAAATAGTGACCTCCTACACTGGGGCAGGGGAAGAATTGACTCCTCACCAGAGAGATTTTTTGTTTGTTCTCGACGTTTGTGCACCAAATCCACATCATCAATCATCAACTTCATTTCTTCATTTACCTCCTCCTCAGTCAGCCCCTTCAGCCTTCCATAAAACCAGATGTGCTCCTCCACAGTCAATCTAAAATGACAGTTTAACAACTACATATTAGAAATAATCTCTCATTCTGTCTTGTAGGATCCCTTCTCATTGGTCTTTTAAAGATTTCAATTGAAGTAGGCACGCAAATGTCGCTAACCTCTTGTTTTCCAAATCAAGTGGTCTAACCTCTGCTTTGAAGCTGTACACTTATTAATGTTTAATGTTCAAGAAGACTGCTTTCCCGAGAAGCAATGAATCAATTTCTCATGTTAGTCACTGGTTCTGTGGGCAAGCATATTATTCAGTTTTAAGCCATACCATACAGATGAAGATTATTCTTGGGCCTGTTCTTGACTGCAGCAATCCTTACTTCAGTAGTTGGTCAATTGGACCTAGGTCTTCTTGAGTTAGAAGCTTTTGTTTTGAGTTTTAGTGCTGTTTCTTTTCCAGTCAGAGGGAGGGAGAAATCTGGCTCAATTGGTATTTAATAGTGTGGGACAGTGTCAGATAGGGCACGACCATGTTTTGGCCTCTGCCTTGATTAACTTTAAATGAGGTACCCAGCATTGCAAACAACCTCCCTTCCCCCATTCGTCATCTATCCTGTCCCTCACCTCCTAGGTATCTTTCTGGCTGACTTGTTAGTAGCTGCCACCTCTCCTGTTAGCACTACCTGCAATGAACAGCTGTGGCCTCAGGATGGCAACCTGGGGCCAGAATTTCCATTCCCTGGGTCTTCAATCACAGGAAAGCATTGCTGCTAGCCACAGCTATCTATTTGGCAAGCTTTTCACAAAGGAGTAATGCAGGGCTCTTGTTGACTGGCAGCTCCCATGTTCGCATTATACATCACACTAGATGTTCACACTTACTACTTAGACAAAGTGCTGTCAGTTACCACCAGTAGTGGGCATGAATGATGTAACATGTTTTTCTTTTTACTGCAACAAGTGCTAGAGAATTGGCTAGAATGGAAAAAGGCAAACATGGGATGGGCAGGAGGATGTTCTTCACACAAATGAATCAATAGTTGGGTATGGTAATGAAAATTCTAAAAAAAAAGGACTCTTGGAATTAATTCTGAAACAATATCAACTTGTCTTTATTTAGCACCTTTGATATAGTGAAGTATTCTGAAGTGTATTCAATATCATGTTATCAAACAAAACAGTACCAAGCCATGTAATGATATTAGGACATTTGTCCTAAATCTTCATGGAAGAAGTAAGCTTTAAATAGCAGCTTAAAGGAGGAGAGGGACAGAGGGTTACAGGAGAGGTTTAGGGAGAGAATTCCACAGTTTAAGACCTTGATTACTGAAGGTGCAGCTGAAAATGCTGGAGAAATTAAAATTGGAAGAGATCAAAGTTTGAAGAATACAGATATTAGAGATATTTATAGGACTGGAGATAGCAAGACATATGGATGGACATGGCCATGGAGGAACTTAAAAATAAGGATAATATTTTAAAATGAGGTATTGCTAGACAAGGAGATAAATGTAGGTCAGTGTGCAGTGGTGGGCATTGGATATGGTAAGAGTTAGGAAAGGTGTAGAGTTTTTGATGAGTTCAGGTTTATGGAAATGGAAGATTGGTACCGTGCCAGGAAAACATTGGCATACTAAAGTCTAAAGTTGACAAAGGCACAGATGACGGATACTGTTATTTGGAGGACTTCTGATTTTTCTAGTTAAATAAGCTGGAAGAGAGTAACAGCCTGTCTTCGATCTATTGATGTAAAGGTCCTTATTTAAAAAGAAATACTTACATGTCAAAAAGTACATTATGCTGTGGACACATCCCTAGTGACTTTCTGATCGTATCCATCTCTGTGAAGATATTTCTGCCCAGAATATATGCTGTCCCAGAGGTGGGTGGGAACAATCCAGTCAGGATAGACCTTGCAGGCAACAATAAACATAATTTCAGACTATAACTGAAGTGACACTGCAGAAAAGCTGAAACAAAAAATAATGGAGGTTCTTGGGAGATTCTTCAATATCTGGCAACAGAAAAGACTCATTGATTTTAAATGTTGGAATTTGACAACGCAAATGTCAGAAATAGCATTTCACCTTCCTCTAGAACAATTTCCAACCCTCTGGCCCGACTTCAAAATACCCAGAATCACATCCGTCTCTGCTCTTTCTCATCTTCCTACAGATACTTTCATTGGTTTTTACCATTTGCATTCTCTTTGTTCAGCTCTCTTGCTTCTTAATATCTTTGCAGCTCAAGTAAGAGAACCTTGAATTGACATCCAGCTCATTGCACCTTTTGTACGTCATGAAAAGTTCTAATTGAGACATTAATTGACCACTTTACTTCCGGGTGCTGATTGAACTATGTCTGTAGCTGCTGGGCTTCCCTCTTTGGGAGCAGTCCCAGATACGTTAGGTTGTGGATTCGATGTTTTATTCCAAATCTTGAGTCAATAGCTTATCCAACACTAGCCTATGCCCTATGCAGACAGCAACATTGGAAAGCCTGTGCTTTTGTGGTAAGATTTAAAAAGTGTAAGGAGTTCTCCTGTTGTCCTGACCAACATTCCTTTCTTAATTAAACCACCAAAAACAGATGAACTGATTAAATATCAAAGAATAATGGGAATAGACAAAGGAAATAAAATAAGCACAAATTTGTTTGGGGAGCTGGTAACAGCATAGTGGGCTAAATGTATTTTTTCAGTCACACACATTTTATGATGTTGGTAAGATTTGGTAGTGTGCTGAAAAATTGTAACTTTTGCTTATAAAAATGTCAGTATAATTTGAGATGACCCGTCAGGTGTGAAGTTCCTGAGATCTACCTAATTTTCAGGTACAGGGATGAAGATGCCTCCATAATTGCTTTAAACCTCAGTTTGGCTGAAAAATAATTTGTGTCACACATGACAATTTTATTTATCCAATGCAAGATCTCAGGAACAATAATGTTTGGTGTGTTTCATTATATAATCCAACAAAACATGTACTTAATCACAAAGAGAGATTCAAAGTTCCAGTGGCAGAGAATACCAGCTTCACCAACTTTGAATGTAACAATTATTGTGTTTAAAAGCAACTAAAAACAATTCATAAAATTTTAATGTAAGTTTTGAATGTGAGCCATGAGATGGAGAGAACTTAAAGGAAAAGCCGAGCATGCAGTTTCCTTAATCTAAGAACACTAGCTGAGCAAGCTCATCCCTGAGACTGCAACATTTATAATAGTAATGTGTCAATAAATTATAATTTGATATTTATTTTGTGCACTGTTCCAAAAATGAGATAATGTTTTTTCAAGAGTGGATGAGTGAGAGAGAGAGAATGAAAATGAAACAGACGAAGCGAGTGTGAGACTGACTGTCTGAGAGAGAGAGAGGAAATGCAGAGGTAATGGGAGATTGAGAAAAGAAGGACAGAGAAGAAAAAGGGGCAAGGAAAAATAAGAGTGTGCGGCAAGGAAGGTGGTGTGTGGGAAATGTTGAAAAAATGGGGGTGAGGGAGGTAAGGAGGTGGAAGTAAGTGGAGAGAGATAGAAGAAATTAGAGTTAAGGGAAATGCCAAAGGGAGAGACTGAGGAAGAAACTTCTGAAAAGAAACAAACTACAGAGCAGAGTGATCAACAGCACATGAAATGTGTCAAGAATACTGTGACATTTCTTTCTGTTAGAAGTTGTGTATTTTCACTTGATCTTTTCCTGAATCGTTTGATCAGAACTGCCCATGAAGTCCACCTGACATCAGTGTTTAAATTCATCTCAGTAATTCATAATCCTTGTTAAGGTATCTCGAAAACTGCAACATACATCTCAGTGGCATCACGATAGCCAATTATCAGATCAAATATTGTAATATAGTAATGCTTATTTAACATTAAAAATCTGAGCCAGGTAAGACCTCTCCCCCACCCACACATCTCCATCAACCACCCAAACAAGTCTTACATGGTAGTTGTTTTTCCAGCTCCATTATGCCCCAAGAATGAGGTGATTTGCCCCTCATAGAAATTAACGCTAAGTCCATTTACAGCCACTTTCTTCCCACTTCCATAAACCTTCACTAGGTTCTGGATGGACACCCCCAACTTGAGGTGAGTTGGTTCCTGCTCCAGATGGACTGAAAGAATCACAAAAAAGATGTTCCTAAATGTTAATTATACAGAATTGTCACAAACTCAGTCACACAGCAAACAAGGCAAGTTTAAAATTTTACTCCTTTTGCTAATTTTAAATTGACCACAGGATTTTTCCTTTACTTGTCACTTAAACAAAATGTCAGCAATGTCAATGTATTATTCGACTCCCTTGTGCTTCCCCTTGTCACACACTTCTCCAAAAAAGTTAGGTGGATCAGGCCTGCAATTCACACCAGTTTTGTCTTTAAAAATGGGAGGTGAATTGGTTGTAGTGTAATGAGAATGGATAATGTCTGAGATGGTGACGAATAGCATGATGTAACAGTAACATGAGCAGTCACATGCTAGAGAAGAAAGGATGGAATAGCCTGTACTACAGAGCTAAATGTGAAGTGATGCACTTGGGCAGGACAGACAAGGGAATGCATCATGAACAGTAGGATCCTGGGCATCAGGGGCAATTTAAGGTAAGAAAAGGTGGTTCAAAATGGAATGCAAGGTTAAGTGCTGGAAAAAGCGATTACAATAGTTAGGTGATAAGAAAATCAAAGAACTGCTGATGGTGGAAATCAGAAACAAAAACAGAAACTGCGAGAAAAATTCTGCAGGTCTGGCAGCATATGTTGAGAGAAAGCAGAGTAAATGATTTGGGTCCAGTGACCCCTCTTCAGTTCTGAAGAAAAGCAGTTAGTTCAATCAGTGCAGACTCAAAGGGCCTTTTTCTGTGCTGTGGACTTCTATGACTATGCATTATAGAGATCAGCAATATGTATAGTGATGTTAAAAAAAAATTTGCAAATACCAACAAAAGTCAGATGAGAGGAGCCTTTAGGGACACTTATTACAAAAACATAGTTTGAGCCTAAGATAGAAACTTCTTCAATATGCAGGACAGAACTATGTCCCAAACCTCGTGTCAGCTCAAATCCGGAAGACAGATCAACCATGACAGCAGCATGATAA
The DNA here is from genome assembly GCA_024137785.1 of Ginglymostoma cirratum. Taxonomy (NCBI): domain Eukaryota; kingdom Metazoa; phylum Chordata; class Chondrichthyes; order Orectolobiformes; family Ginglymostomatidae; genus Ginglymostoma; species Ginglymostoma cirratum. Next base: position 27,359,888 of record JAHRHZ010000043.1, read on the forward strand.
TTATCAATTGGTGCCAAATGTTGAGACATGCAAACGAAATATCAGCAGCAGACTTCAAGACAACAAAATCAGAAGACTTCCCTTGGTCAGATCTATACAGGAGCCACTGGTGATAGTGTGCATTGACTGTTCATGCCCCAGACAAACTGAAAACAAAGTGCTCAGATAAGTAAGCACTGGCTGTTACAGAAGAAGCAGTTCCAAAAAGTTATCAAAAAACACTGGGTTTGTATGTCAAAGAGCAGAAAGCACCAGGTTAGTACAATCCTGTAGTTAGTTGAGCATATTTCTAATAACATCCTCATGCTACAATGGGCAGAAGGGATCATTGCAGATCTGGAATTCATTTTAAAGGAATTCAATATTTCATCCCAAAACGGAACCTAGTAAAGCAATGATTTAATCCGAGATCCCAGAGGTCATGGGAATCCATCAAATAGTTCCTTTAAGACCTGTATAAACTTGTCAGTATTGAGCATTCAAAGATAAACCTGATTCGCAATTGGGTCATCAAAAGCATCTTCAATGATGAAGTTATTAGACTTTTGGCCAAGGAGGATTTGACTTTGGAAGAGGTGGTTCAGTGCACTACGTAAGCTGAAATCAGAGCTCAGAATCTGACAATAATCTGTGTAGGTAATGAGCTTTTGGATAAAACAGATAGAGCAACATTTCTACCAAAGTACACTTACGAACCAATAAGTATGCTCTGTTCATACTGTATCCAAATACTATTCTCCTTTATGTATGCAATCTCAAGAATTACCCTGGTGAGTATAAGATGGTTTGCTTTGTCAAAATGTGTCTTTTTCAGCAACAATTTAAATTTGACTAACTGTCATTTAATAGTACAGTTAGTCGGGTAGGCTAAAAGAGGCAGTCCCAACAACACAAAAACCCATGAAAATGGGGCAAGAACAGAAAAGCAGCGCAGCAGCCAATTCAAGTGTTCACATTACGGAGCAAAACAATACTACAGACGCCAGAATGCTCAGCAAAAGAAAGAGTTATTACGTCTTTTATACATTCCAACCTATCCTCCGATGAAATGACTGCACTCAACACTTTCAGAATCAATTGTGACTTGTAGTTAAACCTGCCAATACAGGTGGTGTTGTTGTAGGCTGGCAGACTGACCTCTACATTGCAGAGGCCGAGTGCCAGCTCTCAGATACTTCCTACTTCCCCCAGACCATGATCTCATGATAGAACATCAGGCCATTGTGTCCACTACAGTCACCAACCTCATTTCATCTGGTGATCTCCCCCTCCCACTGCCTCCAAAGTGATTTACCCCTACACCACACAGCTCACTTCTAACTCCTTCCCAAAATCCACAAACAAGACTGCCCAGGCAGACCCACTGCTTCTGCCTGCCCTGCCCCACAGAATTCATCTCTTCCTACCTACACTCGGTCTTTTCTCCCCTGATGCAGTCTCTGCCCACTTACATCTGCAATTCCTTTCATGCTTTACACCAGTTTCAGAATTTCCAGTTTGCAAGCTCCAGCTGCCTCCTCTTTACCATGGGCATCCATCCGGACCAGGATGGTCTCAGGGCTCTCCGCTTCTTCCTGGAACACAGGCCTGAACTATCTGCGTCCACCGACAGCTGCTTCTGCCTGGCCAAGCTCGTCCTCACCCTGAACAACTTTTAACTCCTCTCATTTTCTTCAGGTCAGAGGGAGTGGCCATGGTATGCACATGGGCCCCAGTTATGCCTGTCTTCTTGTTCCAGTCCTATTCTGGTCCCCAACCACAAATTATTCTCCAGTATATTGATGATATCATTGGTGCTGCCTTCCTCTCTCGTCCAGAATTGGAAATGTTCAACGATTTTGCTTCCAATTACCACCCCGCTCTCACCTTCACCTGGTTTGTCTGACTCCTCCCTTCCCTTCCTCAACATCTGTTTCTATTTCTGGGGATAGACTGTCCACCAATATCCACTATATACCCATCGACTCCTACAGTTACCTGGACTCTACATCCTCGCATCCTGCTTCCTGTAAAGACTCTATTCCATTCTCCCATTTCCTCCATTTCCATCACGTACGTTTTGATGATGCCAACTTCGACAAGGGAGCCTCCAAAATGTCCACGTTCTTCCTCAACCGAGAATTCCCCAGCCCTGTTTTTGACAGGGCCCTCTGCTGGGTCTAACCCATCTCCCATCTCCCACACTTTGGCCCTCACTCTCTTTCTTCCCTCCTGCAATTGCAAAAGGGTTCCCTCTTGTCCTTACCTACCATTCCACAGCATCCACAGGCAGAGGATTATTAGCCATTTCCAGCACCTCCAGCAAGATGCCACCACTAGTCACATACTCCCCTCCACTCTCGTCAGCCTTCCGCAGGGACAGTTTCTTCCGGGATACCCTGGTCCACTCTTCCTTCATTGCCAACAACAAACCCCCACCCCCCAGCCTAATGGCACCTTCCGTTGCAACCACAGAAGATGTAACACCTGCCCATTTATACCCTCCCTCCTCAGCATCTGAGGGCCCAAACATACCTTTCAGGTGAAGCAGCACTTTACCTGCACTTCTGACAATCTAGTCTACTGCATTAGCTGCCCACAGTGTGGTCTCCAGTGTGGGTAAACAAAGCATAAACCAGGTGACCACTTCACAGAATACTTGTGTTCTGTTTGCAAAAAAGACCCTGAACTTCCAGTTGCTTGCCACTTCAACACACCATCCTGTCCCCTGGCCAACATTGGTCTCAGGTTTGCTGCAATGCTCCAGTGAAGCTCAGCGCAAGCTGGAAGAAAAACACCTCATTTTCCGCTTGAGAACCTTGCAGCCTTCCAGACTGAATAATCGAGTTTAATAACTTTAGGGCTTGAGCTCTTCCATGTCGTTACCATACCCCCACACACTAGGCCTTGCTATCACACAGTCTGCTATTACACACCTATTGTTGCCATACCTGCTGAGCTTTTCCAGCAGCTTCTATTTTTGTCTCTGATTTACAGCATCTGCAGTTCTTTTGGTTTTTAATGAAATAGTATTTGTAATGTGGGAAGACTTTGCAGATTTCAAAATGCGGCAATAGATAAAAAGGAGAAAATCGCTGAAAAGCATGAAGTCCAAGAAATTAAAATGCAAAAACCACTTTCTTAGGCGAAGTCAAGGAAGACAAAGAGAGATTCTGGTTAGTTGTACCAGAGGCAAAAGGCTTCAAAAAAAAAAAAAGAAAAAGAAAAAGAGAGAGAGTTCAAGTGAGACATTGGATCAGGTGCTGTAATCTTAGCAGACCATTCGCAAGTAGATGTGCGGCATCAAACGTTAAGCTACAAGGATCCAACAAACCTTCAAGTAAAAGGTTAGCTTGCTACTGTAAGGAGCGAGAGATCAATGGGACTCTACTTGTTAAAAAAATCAAAGATCTTTAAACGAAAAAACTGGAGAATGGTGGACGCTGGAAATCAGAAATAAAAACAGAAATCGCTGGAAAAGCTGAGGAGGCCTGGCAGCATCTGTGGAGAGAAAACAGAGTTAATGTTTTGGGTCCAGTGCCCTTCTTCAGAATTCAATCCTGTTTTATTGTCTCAAAGATAATCTTTATTGACTAGAAATGCATGCATATAAATAAGTCTTTTAGAAACAGTAGAAAAGGTCATACAGCAAGACAATTGGACAGGATTCCAAAAACAAAATTCCCATAGTTTGTCCAAGGTCTACTGAAGCTTAAGAAAGAATATTACATCACAATTCTTCAGACTGTTAAGCAAATATGTCTATACACTCACAGAAGGGTACCACACTCATCGCTGAAGAAAACTGAAGTACAACTCAATAGTATGCGGCACAGTGGAGTAGTACCCAGCCTGTCACACAGCTAACAAAGTGGTGTTCAGAGCCTGGAACAATTCCCAAGTCAAATGATGAGCTCAGAGTATTTGTTATCCTCATACAAATGAAGCACTCCAGAAAGAGAAGTCCATATAATGTCTTCAGTGGAAGAAAAAATTTGCAAGAATGAGAGTTATATTCATTAGATATACATACTATCCAACAGATGGGCTAATGATAATTCCCAGGAAACCAAAAGCCACTCGTGATTTTCCACAACTAAAAAGAGTATCAATGATGGCTAGAGATTTCTAGCCATGATCAACCAGGTAGAGAAGTCTATTTCAAATCAGGCAACAATCAAGGGATTTAAAGGGTCTTTTGAGAAAAGATCAACAGTGGCTTTGATGCATTGAGTAAACCATAACATTTCAGAAGATAAGAGAAATTCACTTGTTCAGTTGTGCTGGCGCATTGTAAGACATGCATCCTCAACAGGTTTAAAGAAGAATTTATTCAGGTCCAGATCAGTAGCAGAAGAAAGCCAGTTTACATCAATTCCAGAGCATTAAATGAAACAGAACTGTGTGATACAACAATAGAGAAAGAGGAATTGGCATTAACATGGGGATGGGAGTGATTCTCAGACTGTGATGAAATCCAAGCTTCAAATTAAAAGATCACAAATCATTAATTACAATTAAATTCCAAAGAGATAGTCAAAACATTATTATGTACACTGCACCTCAAACTCAGGCAAATGCATAGTGATTACACATCAATGTATGTACCAGGAAAAGCACAAATCACATATGAACACGCCATCCAAAGCTAAAGTGAATCAAACTGACGCAAGGAACTTTGTTCTTATTAGAAGCAGATACATTTTGGTCAATCATAACAAATTCTTGACAAGCTTCTGAGAAGAAATGACAATAAAGCTGAGAAGCACAAAAGGCAGATAAAGAATGCAGCCAAATCAGGAAATTCTGCAAAAATGCTTGGTCAGAATATAATCCATCTATTATGGAATTATTGCAAACAAATTAAGCATTTTATCATTGCAGGTGATCTTCTAATTTTTAAATCACATGCTATGAAGGAAGAAAGCTTTCATAAAATTCATGAAGGTCATTTGGGAAAAGTTGATCATATAGCTGAGACACAACTCTCTGTATCGTAGTCAGGAATTTCACAAGAAATTGAATATTTGAATTGTACTGCCATACATGTGCAATACAAGGCACTGGCGGAAGCCTCATTTTCTAGTCCATCAGATAGGCTACGGCAAAGTTGGAATTAGACTTCCTTGATTTTCAAGGGAAACTATCTTTGATCACAGTAGACTATTATTTCAAGTAGCAAGAAGTTACCAGACTTCACAGTATGACAGCTGTTACAGTGACCAAATCACTGAAGGAAATCTTTTTGATACATGGGTTTACCAGATGAGATTGTCTCAGACAACGGTCCACAACTCATTAATGAATACTTTAAAAGATTCACAGGTGAAATTGAAATTAATCACAGAAGTTTAAGAACTGTGTCGCTAGAGCAAAACTTCAAACTGAATCAAAGAGCTCAGGACAGGGGGGACTGGGGGAGAGCTGTGAGGTATGGGCTGGTGGAAGGAGATGGTGAGAATGGAAGTAGTTTAAGGAAATAGTTAAGTAGTATTAAATAAAAGCTGGGAGAAACTTTTGGGAAAGGTAATACAATGACAATAGACATGATGAGGTAGGTGATGTATTTAAACATGCAGTAAAGACATTAGCAATCATGTTAGAGATGGTGAAGAAATGCTAGAGAGATATGCTAAATAAATTAGTACTATGAATAGTAGATTAAATAAAAATGTCAGCAAACAGTAGAAAATCATGGGTAAGGGAGAAACCATTAGTGTCACGTATTACTAAAAAAGACAGTTAGAACATGAGAACAACTTCTGTAAAGTCCCGGACAGAACCCAAAGTCCCAAATCTCATGGCAGCGCAAAATGACAGATCAAAAGATTGATAACTCAACTGGCCATATGCAACACCAAGATTGGCTGTACCCATCTGCAAGAAAACTCTAATCTTACAGGGGATAGCCCAGATTTTCAAACAGTTCACGCCAGCTCTCCAGACCTGCACTGTAGAGTGATCTAAGTGCATCTGTATATCAGTTGTTATTCAGGTGAATGTTTTGGAATATAATGTGGCCACATACTGGCAAGACATTCCGAGGAACAAAACTAAAATACTATGGATACCGGAAATTCAAATCTAAAAACAGAAAATGCTAGAAATATTTAGCAAGTCTGTGGTGTCCGTGGAGAGAAGGTGTTAATATTTCAGATCAGTGGTCTTTCAGACTGCTAATGATCTTAAAATTATTGGAGACACAAAAATAAACACAAACAGTAGTACTGAGCTTCTTACCTTTATTGGTGCTGCTGTTATCAGGGAATTCAAACAAATCCTCATTACAATAGAACTCTCCACACCAATAACTCCTGAGGACAGGAAAATACCAGGGTTTGGGAACTCCGTATTGACCTACAAGGAAAAAAATCCAGTAATAGGAGATCAGAATCATCCACCCAATCAACACCCAATACTTTCTTTCATACAGCATTTTATGTGCAGAAAGGCACCTCAGATAAACTTTAGAATAGGGAGACACAATCAAGTCTTGGAAAATGTGGAAGGAATGAGGAAAATTGAGATGGTGAATTAATCAAAGGGAATAAGTTTTACTGAAGAACTTTGAAAGTAGAAAGAATAAGATAATAGAAAATGTATCAGAAAGAACATGCATTTACATTGTAAATTTCACATCTTCAGCCAAAGAATTGTTATTGAAGCGCAGTCAATGTTTGTCTGTAGGTAAACAGTGTCCAATCTTCAGGCTATAAAGTTCCTTAGCACATGAATTGGATGGCCCAGTCAAAGTTATTTTGATGTCGCTGGTTGAGGGATGAATATTGGTCATGGAACCAAGACAACTCCTTGTCCTGCAAATTATGCAGCTGGTCCCATTATACTGATTTAAATAGGTAAACAAGGCCTCAATTTAATGTTTCACCAAAAAGCGACATTTCTAACAAAGCACCCAAAGTGCTACTTTAAATATTAACATAGATTATGGGCTCAAAGCTCTAAAATAGGGTTTTACCAGAATCTCTTGCCTCAGAGAAACGGGATACCACCTAAGACAAGAGACACATCAAGATTTTAAAAAGACTGGAGGATAGTGGCCTAAGAACCAGCTGCCAATTGTGGAGTGTGGGACCATGAAAAGGACAGGAGTTAAACCAGTAGGGAGTAACGAGAAAAGTTATGTTTGAATGGAAATTCAGAATGTGTAATCAGGAAACAGAAGTAGGAGGTCTCTAAACTAGGGAGGAGCATTAATACAGGCAGATTAGCAGAGGAGAACAAAAACTGGCTACTCAATTAATTCTCCAATATGACAACCGAGGAAATGTGAACCAATAGAATTCAGCCAGGTTTATATTCTACTGAATATTTAAATTGTACATACATATCAAAATAGTTGCCTTTCTTCATATCTTTTGAAAAAGCTGACTCTTCCTGAGATTTGGTTGACAGGTATTGCTTACTTTCATGTAAGAACGTTATATTGAACTGGAAGGGTAGTCAGCCATGGGGTCATCTTGGACTAGTCTGATTAGTTCTCAGCCAATACTTTTACGATGTGCCTTCTAGCAGCAGCAGTCATCAGATAGCTGGAAACCTAGCCAATCATCCTAATCCCCAGCCCAGGGGGAGGTAATAAATGGCAGTTTTCCAAAAGCGACCCAACTGAGATTGGCTAATTCAATGTGAAGAAACATGGGCCTACCTGATCTGTATGCCTCAATAATGCAACATAAAATGTACTTAAGGCTCAAGCAATCAGAAAAGCTTCTCAAAGTGAAGTATTTTGAAAACAGTGTGTTAATTCACCTAAAGGTAAACAAACTTATGAGATTTGTTTGAAAATATCCTTTTCTCAGTCCCACAAGATCAATGGGATGTGCACACTGCACTTTTGCCAGAACATCACTTGATAAAATAAATAATTACCTGGAAACACTGCTTCAATATACCATGCTGCAAGGCCATAGAGGAGAGCATCAAACAACATGAGGATGATAGAAATAGTAAAATTGTATGCATCACCCTCTACAGGGCTGGAGACAAGGTTAAACCACTGGATACCAATTCCTTGCTCCTCATACAGAGAGAAATATTCACATCCAAAACCAAACGCAACTGGAGATAACAGACTCTGTGAGAAAAGATACAAGAGATTTTAAAAACCATTGAATGCAAGTTTTAATCTCATCAGCATTCGGAAACTCCTGGTAAAACATGAAAATGTGATACATTGCAAAAATATCTAATTTTATGGTTCCAATGTCTTAGGAGCATAACTTTTATGGAGATTTGAAGTCTTTACGTGCAATATATGGTTTGGGAGGATGGTAAACTGACCTAAAGTATTTGCAATGAAAAGGCTGATCTGCATGTATTTAATAAAAACAGAGCTGGATGTGGGAAAACTTTTAAGCAGTATATTTCAATATACTCAAAATGTCCACTGTCTTCTTGATAAGGGGCTTTACTTCTTCATATGGCTTCGTATAGAACAAAAGGGAACATTTAGGGTATGAAGTTAATTCACCGATATCTACGTTTTGGATATTTCATGTGTCTCAAGTTGCCATGGGGACGGGTTGCAGAGTGATAGAGTTTTGTTTTGCGTTTATTGTAGAGGCTTCTCACTAACAGAATCAATCATTTGAAGCTTGACAGCAGCCTTAAGATGAGCAGAGAGAGAATTTACTGAGCCTGGGAAGAACATAATGGGAGTAGATTACTCAAGGGACAATATGGGGCAGAATTTCAATCAGCTGGGTGTCTGCCTTTGGTAAGTTCGGCCTCAGGTTCTGAATGGCAAGTGTCAGTAGTGTATCTGGAGGCATTTTGGTGAACTCCGTTAAGACCTGACAGAATTCTTGGCAGCTGAGAACTAACAAGTTTCGTTAAGGGTCGAACAAAAGCCAAAAAAAAAACAAAGATCCCAAGAGAGATCTATTTTTTTTTCGAAAACATGCATACTCACTCCCTTCGGAGCAGAAAAATGTGTGACTTATTTTTGTTTTCTTTGGGGTTTGAAGTCTTGCTGTGGAGCAGTCAGTTTTCAGTCAAATTGGATTGGCATTTCTGAAATGCCATTATAGAGGAGGATGCAAAAGATATTCAAGACTCATGTTACATGGCAATGGGTGGGCAATTGGCTGATGAGTATTACCATGTTTTGCTTTAAGTTGGGCCAGTGGTTTAAACTGAAAGCTGAGAATCTACATTACTTTATTAAATTAATAACTAAATCAGATGAGATGAAACAAAACTAAAAATATCAAGTAAATTAAAAACTTTAATTAACTTTAATTAAATATATTAAACAAGGTTAATTAGGGAGGGCAGGGCTAGTACAGTATCATTACTGCTCTGCGTGGGAGAAACCATTGAGATCTCGAGTTACCAATTCTGCAAAGTGTCTGTGACCTAAGGAATCTCAACTGAAACAGGAGTTTCATTTCACCTGCTTAAAACTGGCTGGTATTTAATGGAGAGCCCCATGTTGGCCCTTTTCAGGAAGGCCTGCTGAATATGTCTTCCCTGGGATCAAGGAGCTCGAGTGCAGATGTCCTCTGTCAGAGGCCAGAAGCTCTACTGAATGGCAGCACCTCCAGACAGATGGCTGCTGACACCAGTAATACACCCTCTCAAGGCCTAGAATGATAAATTAATCCAGGCTACATATTAGTGTTGGCAGTAGTGGAGGTTGCGAGAAGGGAGTCCAAAATAAGAAACAGGGCTTGTAACACTAGGTTCCTCATTCAGTTCCTGATTAAATGTGATATCCCCTGGGACCTTTGCATGGGTTTACTTATTAGTCTTCCTACAAAGAAGCCTCCTGCTAGGTTAACACCAGTGAAGGTAGGATGAGGCCCTTACGTGAGTATTAATATTGACTTTAGGGCCTGAATTGGCAGTGGGACAGAAAGTCAAGGTGGGTCAACTCGCTACAGAGGTGGACATTACATTCTATGAACAGTTTCTCTTCCCACATGCTCCCTGAAATGACTAGTTTTTCCAGTATTTTCTGTTTATTTCAGATTTCCAGCATCCAATGTGATGTGCGCATTGCTGAATGGACCAACAGTTATTGTCCATCTCTAGCTGCCTTTTGAACTGCTGCATTCCACATGCGTAGCTACACCCACAGCGCTGTTAGGGAGGAAGTTCCTGGATTTTGAACCAGTGACACCTCAGGAACAGTGACATATTTCCAAGTTAGGGTGGTGAGTGACTTAGAGGACATCTAGCAAGGGAATGTCAAGGGGTGAAGGTTAGAGTCTCCCTTCTTGGAACTAATCATTGCCTGGCACTTATGTGGAGTGAATGTTACTTGCCATTTGTCAGCACAATCCTAGATATTGTCCAGGCTTTGCTACATTTGGATACTGACTGCTTCAGTATCTGCAGAGTCATAAATATTGCTATTGTGTAACCTGTAGCAAATATCAACACTTTGGAACTTATGATGGACGGGAGGTCATTGATCAAGTAGCTGAAGATGGGGACACTACTCCAAGGAACTCCTGCAGAGGAGTCCTGGAGTAGGGATGACTGACTTTCAATAGCGACAACCATCACGCATGTGAGCTAACTCACTCAATCTAATATTGATATTGCTTGTTTGTATCACACTTGATCAAATGCAGTCTTGATATCAAAGGCAGGTGCTTTCACCTCACCTCTGGAATTAAGCTCTGTTATGCATGTTTGAACCAAGGAGGTAATGAGGCCAGGAAGTGAGTTCCCTGGCAGAACTCATGCTGACTGTCAGTGAGCAGGTTATTGCTAAGCAAGTGCTGTTTGATAGCACTGTTGATAGCACTTCCACCACTTGACTGTCTATCAAAAGTGAAGTGATGAGGCCATAATCGGTTCAGTTGGAACTGTCCTACTTTTGTGTATGGGACATATTTGGGCAACATTCCACGAAACCAGACAGACGCCAGTATTGTATCTGTATGGAGCAGCTTGCCCAAGTTCTGGAGTCCTCATCTTCAGTATTATCTTGCTTTTGAGTGTTTAGTGAGACCACAGCTGGAGTACTTTGTAACGTTTTAGTCTTCAAACTCGAGGGGTACATTACCTTAATAGGAGTTCATCAAAGGCTCATTCATTGGTTTTAGAAATGAGAGGGTTGTTGTATCAGGAGACCTTAAGTAGAATGGGCCCATATTCTTTGGAACTAAGAAGGATGAGAGGTGATCTAACTGAAAAATAAAGATTGGAGAGTGTGGACAGGGTTGATGGAGAGAGCTGCTTCCACTGGCTGGAGGATCCAGAACTATATTGTCATACTCTGATCAGGATCTGCAGGAGGCACCTATCTCAGGTTAGATAATGGGGGGGTGGCGGGGGGGGGGAGGGGGCCTGACGTCGTGCACACAAAAAAATAACCTGAGATTTATTAGTTTACTGTCATGTCAGCGATAGTCAAGAAATTCCAAAACAAATGTAAATCTATTTAATTTGATCCATGTTTATGCTCATCGACTTAGAGTTTTAGGCATTAAAATTAATAGTGACTAGTGTATCAAGTGCTTAAATGTTCGAGGGAAATGTTCAGTCTACTTAATCTGCTCCCAGTGACTTCAATGCCTTTGGGACGGAGGATGTTGGTTGGAAATAGTTGCATCTTTGACTACTCTCTAGAATATGTTTCTTTGAACTTGCAATGATATGGATATACGCCAGTCATATGATACTGCTACCATTACTGAAAGCAACTGTCTCCTAACAGTGATGCAACGCCACACTACGCATGGAGTGCTGTAGGACAGAACCTCAAAGGTTAGATGTCCAGAGCTTTGAATTTAAAATTGATTGGTTACAAAACAGGGAACCCATGGTTTAAATATATTTATTATGCAATCAGCTGGCAGTTATGCCAAAGATTTATGATATATGTTGGAGTTGCAGTAAATTGTTTCAATTTCAAATATTATTCTCAATAAATTTAGAAAATGAGTGCCACAGAAGAAATTGGCCAAGAGGAAGTATTAAATGGCTTGGCGTGCTTCACATTGATAAGAAACAAGTAATGGAAGGAGGCATCTGCTGATAAAGGAAGTTAGGCAGGAAATGTCAGTGGCACGCCCAAAATTCCCAGTCATCTTTAGGTGGTGGCAGAGGACTAGGAAATTGCAAATGTGACATTCTTAGTCAAAATATAGGTGTAAGATTAATATCTTCTATAGTTGCTGGATTTAAATAACTATAATCCTGGGTACCAGATTAATTAAGGAAAGTCTTCACGAACCTGGAGACAACTGGAAAATCGCAGTCAGCCTCAGTAGGCTCATAATGAGCTGTGCCAGCCACTGTGTTCCGGTAGGTGGCTCTGCTCCATCCATCCCACCTCTGCAAATTTGGCTGGGATGGAACCAGTAAACTGGCCAGTATGGCTGATTTTTAGCAGCCACCCAACCTATGCTGGGCCCAGTAGGAGCTTAAAATCAAGTTCCCAGAGTCTGACTAGCTAGCTCAACTTAATCCACCACTGTCTGAGTAGAAGTTTCTATAGCAGCTTTTCATCATATTCCAATCTTTTAAAAAAAGCAATTCTTAGCTTATTAAAATTAGTATTTAGCATACAGACCTCCAATCATAACATGCTACTTGACTTGGCCTTCCTTTTTAATTCTGGTGCAAAGTCTGGTTGAACCCACATTTTCTGAACTATTGAAGTCCTCCGCTTGCTCAGTCTCAGCATACTCTACAATCTTCAGCTTCTTTGAATCCCAATTTAGTTGACAGAAAATATTACTTTTTGATTTGCCTCACTGTGCTTTGATCAGGTTCTTCACTTGAAATAAATACCACAAACCACACACAGGTAAAACTCAGCTCTTTTCTGGATACTACCCCAAACCAACTGAGTCAAATCTTTGGCTAGCTTCAGTGCAAGTAGGTGAAAATTTGGAACACTGAATAGCCTGTAAATTGGTTCACTTTTTTCCTGTGTTCAATACAAGACCATCTCCTCAGCACTTTCAATAAGATGATTATATTGGGATGGAGGTAACATTGACGGAAATTGATCACCATGTATTCAGCAATCCATTTTATTTCCAGATACAATGAGTCATATCATTTATTATTTAAAACTCATTAGACATAGCTCTGTCCTGATATTTGCAGTTATTTTCAGTACACCCTGTCGTAACGGTATACAAAGCTGAAAAATGAATTGGAGGCTGATATATGAGACTCTCTTTCCCTCTTTGGTCTGACATTAATCCTAAACTGATGGGATGCAAGTTTTCCATGCCTTCTAGTTTGAAAGGCCTAATGTTAAATGAGTACAATCTCATTCCAGTTTAGGCTACAGCATAATAAAATGCCCTGAAAGTAGCAGTAAACAGTATTCTGATTTAGCAAGGATGCATGTCAGCTGAGGAGAACTTGGATATTGCCATACTTTCACAACTTTTGAGGTTTGGACTGAGATAGTTGGACTGAAGTAGATGGAGCTTTATGTCCTATCTCACCATGCTACACCAGATGTTGGAATGTTTGATGTGACTGTGTACTCCTATCCCAGATTTACTTTACCAGCTTGACTACTATCCCATACACTACCCACTGTCCTCTGTCACAGTCAAACTGCCCTCCAAGTGAACCGTTGCATAACTTTCAATTCCTTCTACGTGCCTCAGACTTTCATAAACCATGCTAGTTTGTACTGAAGGCGTTAAAAAAATGCAAAATACTGCAAATTCTGCCAAAATAAAACCTGAAAGTGCTGGAGAAACTCAGCAGGTCTGGCAGCATCTGTGGAGACAGAAATAAAGTTAATATTTCAAGTCCACCATAACTCAAAATGAAGTTGCGAAGAAGAGTCATAGCGGACTTGAAGTGTTAGCTCCGTTCCTCTCCCCATAGATACCAGACCAGCGGAAGTTTGAGTTCTTTCTGCTTTTGTTTTAGTGCTGAAGGGCCCTGCCCAAAGTTTTATCATGATAACCTACTTCTTCTGGCTTCAACAGACTGCATTGTTGACACTTGTTTTGTCTATTTCAGAATAAACAGCATTTGGATTCATCCAGTAACTACAATTACAATAGCCATTCTAGATCATGCCAATAATAGCCATTAAACTCACCACAAATATCTGGAGTGGGAAAGTGACCGAGTTTCTCCATGCCACACACAGGACAAATGGGAGGTAGAGGGAGAAGTAAATTATTCCACCGCAAGCGGCTGCAAGGTTTGCACCAGAGAAGAACGTGCTGATCAGGAAACACAGCATGATGGTAGAAACAGCAAAGGTTGCAAGGAATACAAATATAACAGAGGGGTTGCTGTATGGGAGAATCTCTCCTTTCTGTAACAAAAGAGAAAAGAAATAAACTTCTTTGTTCTGAATATTGATTAGAGGTTTGAAGAATGAGGCGTGATCTCACTGGAATGTACAAAACTCTTACCTGATATGATGCATGGACATTGATATTTCCCCTGGTATGTTAGTCTAGAACCAGGGGACACACTCAAATAAGCAGTAGGCAATCTAGAACTGAGCTGAGGAGGAACTTCTTCACTCAAGGCAGTGAATCTTTGGAATTCTCTATCAAATTGAGCTGTGAAGCTCATTCATTGAGCAGATTCCAGATAGAAATCAATAGATTTCTGGACACCAATGCCTTCAGTGGATATAAGGTTAGTGTGGAAAAATGGATATGAGGTAGATGATCAGCCATGATTTAATTGAATGATGGAAAAAGTGTGATGCACTGAATTGCCTATTCATGATTTTGTGTTCCTGTTCAGGACAAGTATGCTGATCTTTTAATGTGTGCACACAAATATGCTTGAGAATTGCCCAACCTCTCTTTGAGATTATTATTACTTAAGTTGCAAACAAAAGATGATCAAGTTCCACTAAGCATGATGTTGCAGTAACAAAAAAAAACCCAATAGTATAGCTAGAATGAAACACATTTTTTAAAAAAATGTTTCTGATTGGGGGAAGTAAATATTTTGTGGTCTGTTTTCTCTGCCAGTTAGTAGGTCCAAACTAATTACTCCAGACATGTCCAGAGCATCCTCAATCATGAGACAGTAGTCAGCTGGAAAACCATGAAACATGACTTCAAAAGACCTCATGAAAATACAAGGCTATTCTGTTTATGTCAGGAACTGTCCCTTTCATCCCCCATCTTTTTTTTATTCTTTCACAAAAAGTGGGCATCACTAACCATCACTGGTTAGGCTGGCATTTATTGAACCACCTTCTTGAATCATTACAGTCCAGGTGTATACCCACAATGCTGCTAGGGAAGAAGTTCCATGATTGTGACCCAATGACAGGAATGGTGATATATTTCCAAGTCAGGGTAGAGTGGGGCTGGGAGGGGAACTTGCAGGACATGGTGCTCCACACATCTGCTACCTTTGTCTTTCTAGGTGGTAGGTTTGGAAGGAGCATTGTTAAGTTACTGAAGTACATCTTGCACATGACACACATTGCTGCCACTGTGCACTAGTGGTCAAGGAAGTGACTGTTGAAAGCAAAGGATAGGGAAATTTATTTTATCTTCTACTCTCCAGGACATGCCCGCTTGTCTCTGCCAAAATGCCTATGACATTTTCACCCTGCCCAAAGGGATATTTCTTCACACATGAACCCTCATGATGGTTCTGAGTTCAGGAATCTGGACTGTTTATTTCCCCACCTCATAACATTGGGGTATTGAAGTGAATTGTGACAGCCCAACTGGGGTCAGCTAACTCTGAACTGAGCCGGGACTGAACATAGAAACATGTCGCATTTGGCACTGCATGTGTAAATGCAGTTGATCAGGAAAGCTGAGGCAGCTTAAGTAGCATTGCAATTTAACTATGGTATTAAAATTACAAACAGAAGTGAGACATTAATGATTATCACAGTAACTATGTGATTAATAGGCCTCTTAGCAATAGAGATCCACCAAAATAAATCTATTTTACTCAGTCCAGTAGACCTAGAAATTAATTTTTAGCAACCAAAACACATAGGAGAGATTAACATTGATGTTTTCAGATAATAAAGTAAGCAGCTAAATATTTATTTGGATTCAAACTAACCACACTTCAAACTGCTTCAGAGATCATTTTAGTACTTTCTTTGTTGAATTAATATACTTTGAAATTGTATATTATAAACTGTGCTTTACGTATGTTGGCGAGTTCAAAGTTTAATCTCAACACGTGGAGTCCTCTACAAATATTGAGAGAAAACAGGAAACGAGGGGTGAACGCTGCGAAGAAAATTGGGAAGTTCAAATCTTCAGATAAAGAATAAATTCAAAATTTTGGTGCAAATGAAAAAGTTTTTTCAAAGATCATAGTCAATGATTATCACCAGTTCAAATTCTGCAGTACGTTGCCAATCTATAGAGGAGTTTCATATAATTAATCACCACAAAGTAGGAGCAAGCTCAGGTCCAGATTTCCCTGCCATGCATACAATTACATGTGATGCTGCAGCATAACACAGCTGTGGGATTAGTGGAAGACATAGTGGGAAATATGAGAAAAGCCTAGAGCCAACAGGTGGGCTTGCCATGATCACAAGATAATTATTGCTGATTTCCAGAAAAGGTTTTCAGGATGAAAGCCAACATACAAGACATAGTCAAAGTTAGCAGAATTTAACATCTGCACTAGAACCCACAGGGGTTTGGAGTAAAGTCGTCACTGGGGTTGGTGCTTTGTCAGAAATGACAGGCGTTTGCAAGGTGTGCATTGAAACAAAGATCTATAACTCCCTCAGCGATAGTCTTCAATTTGAAGATTAACTGAAAAAGTTTAAAACATCTGTCGTCTTGTTCAAATAATTTTGTCATCTTCAACCATTATAGAGCATTTACCTTCAGGATTAATGTGAGAAAAGCAGCACTGATGAGGAAAGGGATGAAGCTACTGATGAACCAGCTGACCCACAAAATTCCATTAGACAGTCCCATCATCTTCATTGTTTCCTTTAGTCGGGCCTCCTTCTCATGAACCAGCCTCTTGACTATCATTGCTACTGAGTAAATCCAAGACAGGATCATGAAGAGGGGCAACGAACGATTCAAAACTCGCAAGAAGCTGATTTAAGAGAAAACCAAAATTAATCACTTGTTTGGAAGAAGACAATCAGTGAAACAGCTTGGAATATAGAGATGAGTTTAGAAAGAGGATATATTTAATACTGCTGAGACTATCTGAATAAATAGTAGGTTCACAAGGAGTGTACTAGGGACACACTAGACACGGACCAGGAATCTCAGAGGGTACCTTATTGGTCTCAGTCAGGAGGATGTTTTGGGCAATTGTCTCATCGCTTGAAGTCAGTTTGGCAGAAAATTAAAAAAGGGATTGAGAATCAGACTAACAAGCATGGGGCTGGATGAACACAGCAGGTCAAGCAGCATCATAGGAGCAGGAAAACTTGACGTTT
>JAHRHZ010000043.1:27377643-27432830 GCA_024137785.1 Ginglymostoma cirratum
AAACGTCAAGTTTTCCTGCTCCTATGATGCTGCTTGACCTGCTGTGT
This sequence comes from Ginglymostoma cirratum, assembly GCA_024137785.1. Taxonomy (NCBI): domain Eukaryota; kingdom Metazoa; phylum Chordata; class Chondrichthyes; order Orectolobiformes; family Ginglymostomatidae; genus Ginglymostoma; species Ginglymostoma cirratum. Next base: position 27,377,691 of record JAHRHZ010000043.1, read on the forward strand.
TCATCCAGCCCCATGCTTGTTATCTCGGATTCTCCAGCATCTGCAGTACCTTTTATCTCTTATATCTTGAGAATCAGACTTATGTTTCTTCCTGAAATACCCAGCATAACTGACAGATGAGTACAAAGCCAATGTGTGCCATCAATTTAAATGGTCTATCAACATTTTCTAAACTATCTATGGTCACCTGGATGAGGTATCAGAAAGTGGCCGGGGACCAAATGCCAACAAGAGATTTCAGAAGAGAGAAAGAATCCATTGGAGTTCTATAGAAAGAACCCTGTGTTATATCAATGTTAAACAGACATTTAGAATTGATTATCTGAAATTTACTACATCCCTTGGCACAAAATAACTGACATTATAATTGTTTCAAATTTGCTTTTTCAATTAATGGTTACATTTCACTAATTTATTCAATTTAGTAACAGTTACAAAACTAATCATAATTCAAATTATCCTGCTGCTGGTTTTTAAAACTGAATTTGAAACACTAAATGTGTCTTAAGTTGCAAGATCATGAAGTAATTACTTTTGACAAAGAGCATTTGGCCCATTTACATTAATCATTACAAAAAGATCCTACTATCATAACCTTCCTACTGCACCATGCAATGAATTTTTTTAATGCTTCGGGTTTATGCCTCCTCCAATCTGAAGATCAGAGAGCCTAGGACACAGAATTCCTGAAATTTATCTCTTCACTAGCTTAGACTCATTCCTATTCATTCTAATCTTTTCACATTCCCTTAACTACCTTATATACCTTTCTAAGACCACCACTCAGGAAACCTTTCCTTTCCAGGCTGAGGAGTCCTCATCTCCCCAACACTTCCTAATATCTTTGGCCTTCGATATTGGGGGTTAGCCTCATGGCTTTTCTCTAAGCCACGAACTGTACTGAATATACAATTCTGATCAGCAGGAAGTAAGCTAGATTGTGGCCTATGACCAGACTACTTTGCACATTGAATACTTTTTCCTGTGGTTTGTTCTAGGGGTCTAGCTGTCTAACTAAAAGTTCCATTTACTCTGTTCATTGTAAATGTGTTGATCCTTCTGAAACTTTGAGTTTGATTTTTGTTGTGTGTATTCCTTCAGGGAAGAAAAACGTGAGAAGTCATCAGCAAATAAAAACTGACAACCACAAATCCAATGATTTGCCTCTAAACGCCTCTCCAGTTTACACTGATTTTTGCTGGAACACAGACTCAATATATCCTTGGCATACCTGTACCCCTCTCAAATAACTAACTTTCGTATAGGAGCCAAAAGTGCTAGTTCCACAGGAGTTAAAGGGATAGTGATCAGGAATGGGTTAATGAATGGCTTCCCACCTCCAGAGGCCAATGCTGGTGTACTAAACACCTTCTTGGCTGAGATCAGCCCACACCCAACACCGCACTGAGTGGCGCATTAAGCCACTTCAGTAATTAGATGATGTAAAGTTAGCACTCCATATAAATTTGTGGATTAGAAATGCACAAATATATTATTTTGGGACAGTCAAAACGTGCTGAAAATAAAATCTCCTTAACTGTTGTTAGCTGGGGTAAAATGTCAGGATGAGGTTTCTTTGTGTAATTTAGAATTGATCTAATAAAAATTCAGGAGCCACAGACAGTGGTGAAGAATCCCAGGTTGTAGCCTGACTAAACTAACCATCTACTATTCTGCTGCCTCCTCTGTGGAGTCTGTTCTGCCAGTGGACAGGATAGAGATGATTGAGGAGGTGTCTGCGACATATGCTGCAAGGTATGCTCAGGTGAGTATGACATAATATCCAATTGCTTGACCAGTCATTGAGACAGCTCTCTAACAAGTCTCCAAATGTTAGTCAGCAGGACTTTTTGGGACATTCCTCAGCCTGTACTGCATGCTCCATTCAGCTCCATTCTTATTAAACTTTTTTATTAGCAGTTCCAAGCAAATGAGCAACTTGTTAGGCCATTTCAGGGGTAGTTAAAACATCAAGCAGTGGGGATCTTTGTGAGCGAAATGAGGTAAGGCATTAGTGATCCATGCTGCTTTTTACTGCAACTTGATAATTCACAATTATCAATGACTAATCGCAACACAATTTTATTTCAGATTTATTAAAAATTAAATTTAAATTCCATAATTGTTGTGGGACTTGAGTTCATGGGTGGGACGTTCCCTATGGACTGCCATACCCCTACCTCAGGGTCAAATGGGGCCAGAAGTCTACACTGTGTGCAAAACACTCATCCAGCAGACAGAGTCTCCAAATTAGCTAATTAGTAGACAGAGGGCAGGCCTGCTATCTGGCAGACTTTCAAAGTTGGGAGGATCAGTAGGAGACTTTCCAACACTTAAAGAAACAAGCTGATTTTTCAGGCAAGTGAGAGGAGATGCTTTCAGATTGAGGCATAATCTCTCAAACTTTAGATTTATGTTTGAAATCTGCCACAGCTGAAGCCAGGAAGGAGGGAGGGTCTTTAAGTCATCTTTCAGTGCTGTCATCTTGGTCTGCCACTGGAAGACCATTTCCAGGCAGCTACCACTTCCTTAACACCTCGAGACAAACTGGAAAATTAAATTCATTCTCCAACACTTGCCATAAAATCAAAGACAATTGTTACCCACCATCTGAGAGTGGGTAGCTCTGCTGCACTCCCATCCCAACTCTAGGCAAATGGAAAGCAAGAACTGCAGATGTTGGAGTCAGAGACAACAGTGTGGAGCTGCTATCCTATGTTACGGTCTCTTTTATATTCATAAATCATCTATATCTGTTCTGGCACTTACCCATCATCTACGTAGCATGGATATGGCATCTGTTGTAAATAAAGTCCAGTCCTCTTGTGTTCATTGGTCTGTACTCGAATAATTGCCTGTTCCACCAAATCCTGGATGTAGACAAATCCTCCCCAGATGTACTGCAGGTCCCGAATTGTGAGTGCTTCAGGTCCTGGGTCCCAAAACCTAAAGAGGTAGCACAGCAAAATAGCATTCATCACAGTAACAAGACTCAGCCAAATTCCTCCTTTTTATCTGATATTGAAAAATAAAACTCGCTGTAATTAAGTCTTCCTGCTTGGGCTGGAAGGGACATGTCATGTGGAATGTACAAGCGACATTTCCAAAGCAGCTGTTCTGCTCAGAATTCAGTCACATCAGGAGAACCACCACCCCTGCACGCCCCCAAACAGGGACATAAGCAGAAGCATTTGAGCGATATCCTTACAGTATCCCTAAAGAGATCAAACAGGCCTACCAACTCTTGGGAACAGCTTGCAACTGGCCAAAACAGAGAAGGTTTATTCAGGAATGCACCAAACACAGTTGGGGGATGTCAGTGGTAGCACACAGGTCAATACCTGAGGCGTTGGAGAGAGCACACCAACCTCCAAACACCACCTCTCCTGCATGTGGTAGAATTTGCATATATGTATATATATTTACATCAGAAATTTGATTTATCAACCGTCTCAGAACTCATTAAACCAAAGTGCAAGTAAGTCATCCTTAATCTGGAGGGACGGCTCAGGACAGTGTCTTCCTACCAATGGCAGAGCAACTTCCCTCAGCTACTGTAACAATGAAAGATGAAATTCATGGCGCTTTATCATTCAGAATTATCATAGGCAATTGACAGGCAACCAGGAGGCTTTCTGATTTTTTTTGGTTATATAATTAAAGTTTAAACTTTTGCATAAACACATGATCTACCCACGTCAACGGCACGTTAAAAATCATATCCACACAATGTTTACTTCCAGTTGCTCCATTTTATCACATTTGTGGGCCATCTTTCCTAGTCCCAGCCCCTTGGCCCCAATGGTCAGAAAACGCAAAGCACCAAACAATGACATCCCTCAACTTCAGAAACTGCAACGATATTTGTGGTCACATACAGATACAGTGTCTGCAAAAATGACTGATTTGGCAATAGCAACGCAAGCAGATTTAGTATTCAGCCACTTTGATTCTTTCCAGGACAGATGGGCAACTTCAAAACACCAGCAGCTTCCCCTAAAAGTAAATGAAACTTGAGATGGAATCCACTCTGATCCTATTCTATCACTTCAAGCCATGATGGTAGTCAGAAATAAATGATTCAATTTTCTTAAGTGGCAAAGATAATATTTTAGAGAAAGTAACACATACAGAATCTGACACAGACATTGTGTAGTCAGTCTACAGCCATACTTTTTTTTTTAATAAAAGTAAACAAACAACCATTGAGAGATAATGTGATAGCTGAAGTTAATGGAAAGTGTTTTTTTACTTTCTGGGATACAACAGTTAATCACTTGAATCTGACAGCAGGCTTGAATACTTGATCACTTCAGGGAAATTTCTGGAATGACATAAAAAATAGTAAAAGAATATAGCCACGCATTTCCAAAGTGTTAACTTTGCCTCTCCACCAAAATCCTACAACTAATATGGCAGGAAAATCTTCACCAACATGCATGAGATTTCTGGTGAAATCACAAGGAGAAAGAATATCTGAGAAAATTCCCAACCTACATTCCAAAAAACAACTGAGTTTGATTAACATGGCACCCATACCTGTCCTTGATTTTGTGGGTTGGAGCGACATAATCAATGTCCATCCTGATCTTGTATTTGATGTGGGGCTGAAGGGTGGGAAACTCATCACCTGTTGGCTCATCGACCAAAAACACAACTCCAGCCCAGAACTGTCTCTCCTCCAGAAGCTGCAATGCCCGGACTACTAATTTTTCTTCAGTCGGAACAGCTTCTAGTTTATTCAGAGATATGCACTATCAAGAAAAAGCAATAACCTTTACTCAGAACAATGTTCATAAGGAAAACAAAGGAGTGTGATTTAAAGTGGGATTGTAGTTTATATTTTTATAGAAAATCCAGGTAAATAATCAAGTAGTGTAGGATGTTTAAGGTTAAAGAAAGAGTTGGAGAGAAATTGACAAGAATCAAAAACTACTGTTTAGATTATGCTATGTTGCCATTTGAGAACATTTTAGATTGTAGCTGGAAGCAATTCAGGAGGAGATGCTGGAATTCTGAAACAAAAACAGAAACATGCAGGTCGGTCAGTAACTATGGACAGAACAGACAAGTTAATGTCTCAAGCAAAAAGTGATCTTGACAAAGAATGAGTTACAGTGGATGGCTCAAGTCTTGATTTCAATATGTAGAGAAAAGATCAAGGACAATGAAGAAGGTTATGTAAAACAAGGTATTTAGAACCTTAGCAAAATGAGACACAGCATTGACTATAGTAGCATCACAAAGAGTGGCAGTGAGAGAACATCGTATTTCATGTCTCAATACTCACTACCATCTAAACAGGTCAATAACAATAGGCTATCTTTAAAATCACCTTGTGTGATACAAGTTCCAGGTATCAAGGAACAAAATCCCTACAACAGGTTTCATGTTGCACCAAATCCAGAGGCATCAGAGTTTAAACCAGAGACTCCAGCTTCCATTAATGAGCAGTTCCACCATCCACATGGCAGGGACTTGCTCACATAGACAGCACAAGTACATGTCCTAAGATCTTTATTGCTTACCTATAGGCATTCCCAGGATAGACAGGGATGGAGGCAGTCCACTGAGAACTGAAAATATAAACACGGCACAGCTGGCTCAGGCACATGCTAATATAAGCAGATCATCAGGTGTCCATGTAAACAAAATTATTTGAGAGAGTTATTTAAAGCCTCATACTCTGCCTTGCTCCACTGGGACTTTCTCAAATTTTAATTTTGTCAGTGATTAGCGTTCCTCTTAACTTTTCCACTTTTGTTCCTCCCAAGCTTGTTCATCAGATACAGTCTTCCTCCTTCCTGCATCCATTCAATGGTGTAGTCAAGATCATCTCTCATCTTCCATACTAACTCATTCTTTTCCAGGGTGGCTACAGAATTTCTAACCACCTTGTATTTCCTCCACTTTCTACGATCAAAAATTTTTCAGCTTGGTATTACCTAACCACAACTGGCATTATGAAACTTCTCCCTGGGACTCCCTCACAGTTCAGGCACACGATGCCTCTGGGACTACTGAGCTTCCAACCATTTGGCTAGTCACTAGAGGTTGGGACTTCTTGTCACCAAGGGGCAGAAGTCCCACTCTTATGTTGCTAGGGAACCCAGATTATTACTTCAGGTAAGCCCACACTATAAAATTTATCCGGTTGAGAACTGCTCCGTAACCTACAAAACTCACTGGCAATGCATGTGTATTTCATTGTGGCATAAATACTATTCTCAGCTGCTTCACATCAAGGGATTGCCATTTCACACTATGAAGAACATGAAGATAACATTCAATTTAATTGACAATGGCGACATTCATAGTTAGAGAGTTATAATGAAACATAACCTATGTAGTTATTCAATTTGAACATGGGAAGTTTGGTGTCATATACTGACAATTTTCTAAATCTGTTTCATTTCACAAACGTTCATATTTGTGAGTGGCATTCATAAAATATTTTTAGTTTTTTAACAAATCAGCTGACATCCTTAACGTTAAACATCAGAGTCAGGCTCTAATCCACTTCATAATTTAATTCAAGCTAAATTTATACAATACTCTATGTGAAAATGCCTCAGGGACGAGTAAAAAGAGACATCAGTCTTTCAACACTAATTAAATCACCACTAAATTATAATTTATCGTTTTTCTGAATCCAGAGAATTGTCAAAAAGATCCCTTAAACTAAAATTACTAAGTATTTTCACGCTTGACTCAAGTTGATTGGGTGTCGGGGTTACAAACTGTTAGAAAATGAATCACAGTCCAAATTTTCCTTATTTTGAAAATTTTTTCCAAATTATATAGGTACATGGTTTCCAAATGTATAGATTTAAAAAAACAAACTGTAGTCCAATTTTGGAGCTTTGGCCAAGCTGAGGATGTCTCTCTGAACTGGAAACCTTTTAAGCGCTATAGGTTTTAACAGAAACATACCTCAAAGACCTGGGAGAAAGATTTGACCACTTGATCTAATTCTTCATAAGCTTGTTTCCAGGTGTAAATGGAATTCTCACTCTCTTGAGTTTGGCTCGACAGAAAGTTGGCAATACTTTTTGCAGTCCAAGAGGTAGAATTAAGTTGTAGATCAATAAGGGTAGCGACAGCAGGGTTCCTCAGCATTTTCTGATGAAGACAAAATAGCACGATTAGTTATCTTAACAAATGTGATCTAATTAGGCAACCTGTCCCTTCTTTGCTCTTCTGCCAGAGATTTGGATTCTTGAGTCAGATATCAAAAACACAAATTACTTACTCATCTACGATAACAGACTTACAGTCCAGATTCTGTGTTTTATTGATATTACTGTATATTATGAATGCACAGCTGACTCCATCATATAGATAGTAACTTAGGCAAAAGCAGTACTTCTATTCCAAAATGTCACATGCCTTGATGTCATGTAAACATCTTAAACCATTTGTCTGGTCTGGCATCTATGTTTTAGCACTACACTACAAAGAGAGTTGGAGACACTCAAATTTATTTGAGGAACTGTTAACACAGATGACACACAAATGATGAAAAAGCTGTAGCAGAACTGATGCCTGGAAATTTACGGGTCACCAGGAAGGAGGGAAGCATAAAAACTGCACTACAGAAGCAGCGGGAGTTGGCACCAACTGTCCAGCTTTTTAGGCCCACTCTTAGCCAGGCCTAGTGTGGCAGGGAGTGGGGTTGGGGTGGAGGGAAGCAACCCACTCGGTTTCTCCTCCCCTCCATACTCATTATTCCCGCTTGCTGAAGCCTGACTTGAAATGATTTCAATTTTCTCATGCTCTGTGTTCCAGTGTTGCTTGCTGCATGCCTTTGCCCTTGAGAGCTATTGCACCTGTGCCATTACATTTCATTTCTGTCAGCTATAACTTCTTTTTCTTTCGGCCATGGTATCTAATTTGATACGACATTTGTCCCTGTATCAAGCATAAAATCACTGAGATCTCCATTGTCATAAACACGTTCCATCAAATTTGTGTAAGCTGGATCACCAATTTCTCACAGGAATCCCTCAGGTATACTTTCTAATGATATTTACCCTACTGTATCAATCTCTTTGCGTGCGTAACCACCAACACTTTAAGTGCTCTGTACATATCCTAATTCGGCAAATCAGTTTTGGAAAGGAAACATGTGGGAGCTTGGGTATTGTCAGTTGTGCAGCCAAGGCTCAGTCAGCAGTTTACTGGGCAGAAATCTCGAAAGTGATTAAAGATTTCATAACTCACTGTGAAATATGCAATTACACAGGGTTGTCAAGTCTGGAAAACAGTCCTATCATCACTGAAGGCAGATCAGAAGACATAAATCATAAGTTTGTCAGAAGAATCAAATGCTAAGAGTAAGAATGAGCACATCAACATTTGAGCTCATTCAGAAATCTCTAGCTGAAGTTGCACAGGCAGGAAAGCAGTTTGATGAACAAATTGATACACCAGATTTGACATTGATGTCAGATAATGAGCTGTCACTAGTTCAGGAACAACATTTCACTCTTGTTTTCCAAAGGAGAATCATCAATACCAGCGGCAAAGATAATGCTAGGTAAGCAGTAATCCTTTAGTACCATGATTGAGGATGTGAATGTCCAGTTCAACAGAAAGGCATCTATAGAGGGCAAATGATGATGTCCAATCCACTTAACAAGTTTAAGTAAAGAATTTATGTAAGAGCAGATTAATAATAAAAAATTGCTCAGAAATGAAGATAAGCTGCACGCGACTTCATGGAAATTCATGGAGCCACAGCATCAGGACACCGTCAAACCATCAAACCATCCACAACCTCATCACCTCAGGTGACCTCCCACCCACTGCCTCCAACCTCATCGTTCCCCAACCCCGCACCACCCGCTTCTATCTCCTTCCCAAAATCCACAAACCCGAATGCCCTGGTCGACCCATTGTCTCCGCTGCTCCTGCCCCACTGAACTCATCTCTACCTACCTAGACTCCATTTTCACCCCCTTGGTCCAGGAACTCCCTACCTACGTCCGTGACACCACCCACGCCCTCCACCTCCTCCAGAACTTCCAATTCCCAGGTCCCCAACACCTCATTTTTACTATGGACGTCCAGTCCCGATACACCTGTATTCCCCATGCAGATGGCCTAAAGGCCCTCCGCTTCTTCCTGTCCCGCAGAACTGACCAATCCCCCTCCACCGATACCCTCATCCGCTTAGCTGAACTCGTCCTCACCCTCAACAAGTTCTCTTTCAATTCCTCCTACTTCCTACAGACAAAGGGGGTGGCCATGGGTACCCGCATTGGCCCAAGCTATGCCTGCCTCTTTGTAGGTTACGTGGAACAATCCCTCTTCCGTACCTACACTGGCCCTAAACCCCACCTCTTCCTCCGTTACATTGATGACTGTATCGGCGCCGCCTCATGCACACACGAGGAGCTCGAACAGTTCATCCACTTCACCAACACCTTCCACCCCAACCTGAAGTTCACCTGGACCATCTCCAACACTTCTCTCTCCTTCTTGGACCTCTGTCTCCATCTCGGGTAACCACCTAGAAACTGATGTCCATTTCAAGCCCACTGACTCCCACAGCTACCTGGAATACACCTCCTCCCACCCACCTTCCTGAAAAAATGCCATCCCCTATTCCCAATTCCTTCGCCTCCACCGCATCTGCTCCCCGGATGAGACATTCCACTCCCGTACATCTCAGATGTCCTCATTCTTCAAGGACCGCAACTTCCCCCCCACAGTGGTCGAGAACACCCTCTACCGTGTCTCCCGCATTTCCTGTAACTCATTCCTCACACTCCGTCCCCGCAATAATAACCAAAAAAGAATCCCCCTCATCCTCACCTACCACCCCACCAACCTCCGGATCCAACGCATCATCCTCCGACACTTCCGCCATCTGCAATCAGACCCCACCACCAAAGACATTTTTCCCTCCCCACCCTTATCTGCCTTCCGGAGGAACCACTCCCTCCGCGACTCCCTTGTCCGCTCCACACTCCCCTCCAGCCCCACCACACCCAGCACTTTTCCCTGCAATCGCAGGAAGTGCTACACCTGCCCCCACACCTCCTCCCTCACCCCAATCCCAGGCCCCAAGAAGACTTTCCACATCAGGCAGATGTTCACCTGCACATCTGCCAATGTGGTATACTGCATCCGCTGCACCCGTTGTGGCTTCCTCTACATCGGGGAAACCAAGCGGAGGCTTGGGGACCGCTTTGCAGAACACCTGCGCTCAGTTCGCAACAAACAACTGCACCTCCCAGTCACGAACCATTTCAACTCCCCCTCCCATTCCTCAGACGACATGTCCATCCTTGGCCTCCTGCAATGCCACAGTGATGCCACCCGAAGGCTGCAGGAACAGCAAATCATATTCAGCCTGGGAACCCTGCAGCCCAATGGCATCAATGTGGATTTCACAAGCCTCAAAATCTCCCCTCCCCCAACCGCATCCCAAAACCAGCCCAGCTCATCTCCGCCTCCCTAACCTGTCCTTCCTCTCACCTATCCCCTCCTCCCACCTCAAGCCCCACCCCCATCTCCTATCTACTAACATCATCCCGCCCCCCTGACCTGTCCGTCCTTCCTGGACTGACCTATCTCCTTCCTACCCCCCCACCTATACTCACCTTTACTAGCTCCATCCCCACCTCTTCGACTTGTCTGCCTCCTCTCCACCTATCCTCTCCTCTATCCATCTTCTAACTGCCTCCCCCTGTCTCCCTATTTATTTCAGAACCCTCTTCCCCTCCCCCATTTCTGATGAAGGGTCTGGGCCCGAAACGTCAAGCTTTCCTGCTCGGCCTGCTGTGTTCATCCAGCCCCACACCTTGTTATCACAGTCAAAAAACAGTTGCCTGATCTAAAAATATAGGACGCTGCAAGGAAGAAAATTCTTGTTTCAATGGAGCAGCAAACTCCCATGATGGGCACTGATGAGATTAAAGGTCCCCGAGGATGAGGTTATGGGACAACTACCTGATGTAGCAGGAAGAATCCCTATACGAAAGAAGTTCAGGAGGCTACAGATCTTCCAGATAAAGTAGAAGAGCAACTACCAGGCTTAAAGGGAACAACATCCTTCACAAAGGACATTCAAGAAATAAAAGATTGAAAAAGTGATTACAGAAATAAAAGATTGAAAAAGTGATTACAGGCCAACTCGGGGTCAAGATCAGAATCAAAGCCAACAGTCCTCAAGCAAGACAGTTATTAATCTTCCAAGTCCAAAGACAGAATTCTAAAAGAACTGTAAGAAGTCCAGATCAACTATATTTTCGAAGTCAAATACTTTGATGGAGGGGGTGAATGATGTGATGGTAATTATATACATGAATGAACAACTTTTTAATTCTGGATTAAAGCTCGGGGGGTGGTGTTCTATAAAGTGGAAAAGGTTCTGGTTGTGTTAATGTTGGAAGCTTTATTTAGACCCATTCACTCAATCTGGTGATGTCAGTCTTGGTGGAGAAGCAGGAATCTGGCACAAGGTCCCAATGGAGAGAGGCACATCATCCTCCTTTCCTGTTAGTGTTAGAAATTGTTGAAGTAGCCAAAAAATCTTGTACATATTATATCTTGTTAAGACAAGTAACTCTTCTTGTTAAGACTCACTCCTGGTTCATCTTTTACCACTGCTAATCCAATAAACTCTTAATTCTCCATTCTATATTCGGTCTAAGGGGTTTTGGTGGTGCAGTTGCAGTGCCCTACCTATAAACTAGGTATCTAGTAACATCCCTGAATTAGGTAGCTTGAAAATATAAAATGAGCTGGGTTATTTCCACTGACACAAATTTTTGGGGTTCTTGTGGTGCAGTGGTAGCATAACTATCTCTAAACCAGGATATCTGGGTTCAGGTTCCGCCCGCTCCAGAGGGGTGCAATAATATTCTTGAATCAAGTTGACTGAAAAATATCTGAAATGAAGGATTAGTGCGGCACCCGATCCATTAGTTGTAGTGGCAGTTCTGATGACATACAATGATCAGCCCTCGAGTTTCTAATTTTATGTTAAGTTTCAATTTGCCCCTTAGATACAGGTCATTAAATCAAACCCTCTCCATGACCATTACCCTCAATTTATACAAATTACCATTAGCTGATTATGCCACAGATTTGCTGACTGTGTTCATAGTGGGAAAGGGTTCCAGAACAGACTTCGAGGCAAGCAATAGCTGCCTATTTCCACACACACAATAGAAAGAGCTAATCTACAGTTGTTAAATACAGATTTATCTACTGGAAGATCACAACTATAATGAAAAATCATAAAGCTATCTTACATGATGCTAATTCATAAGCACCTTGAGAACTGCTTACTAACAGTATCCCATTTCAGTAGATATCTTTAGACATTGTCTTTTCATAACATAATTGAGTCTTTGACAGAAAACAGATTCTCAAAAATCTCCTTTCCTGGTAGGACCTTTCAAACTTGCTTATGAGGAGGACCTGTCAGGAGCCTGCGCCTCAGGAGATTGAGATTGTAATTAATAGAGATCCCAACTCTGCCCACTTCAAAAACAAACTTCAATAGAGTTGAAGTAGCATTCACCTGCCATAGCGTTAGCTTTGTTGGCACACTGACACATTATCAGTGTCAAAACACTTGGAGGTAATTCACCCTTCACATAATTATTAACTAGCTATTATGTTGTACCTGATTATCCAACTCAAGGTAATAATTATATTAAAAACGCATCAGTCATTCTGCATTGGAAACTATTCTCAAAAAGTTGCCTATTGGAACATGTTGAAAATCTTTCTCTCTTATCAAAGAATACTATTGAATTTTTCATGTTCAGCTGAACCAGAAAAGGGTTCAAAGTTTTGCCCAGTGAAGCACCCCTTCAGTCCCACACTTCAGTACTGCATGTTAGCAATGCTTCAATATTGCTAACCTTAGCCCTAACGGTTCTGACACAGAAGTCAGCATTCCAATTCAGGTAAACTAATAAATGTGTGAAAATGACAGTAAGGGAAATACTAACTTGCAGGAGATGGATTTCCTGACTACTTTCCATAAACTTCCAGATCTGGGGTCCAGCTTCATTCCATGCTCCTCGTACCTCTTGCAACAAGCTTAGATCCTCAAATGTTCTGTTCACCTGACAAGGGAGAAGGAAAAACAACAGTTAGCAACTTCAATATATTCAAGCCTGGTTTTCAATTCCAATTGTCAAGATATGGTCATCCTGCACTGACACATCGTGGATCCCATTTACTTATATCCAATAAAAGAGGAATCATTGGATAATTAGTTGCTTGGATATTAGCTAACTCAGTATGAGTACATGAAGTAGCGAAAACAGCCAGTTTGTCAGTCAACAAATTTGTTTGTTCATGTTAGGAATGTACAAATTTAATTCTTTATGTGGTGAGAAAGTTGCTTTGATTTGTTCAAATGGATCAACCCAGCATGTCACTAAAAGTTAGAAGAAATTTCACCACCCAGAAATCCTAAGTAGATAGCTACTGTATAAAAACTTGGACAAGCAAAAACAAACCTTCACATTGACAAAAATCATTGCAGAAACTAACCCCTGACAAGCATTCAAAACTTGTTCTGATTTTGCATTTTATGAACAGTGAACCACTCCAATTACACAGATTTCAGCCAGATATTTTTATTCCTAAAATCAAGTACCTCTTTCATTATCTTCAGTGTAGCTGGAGTATCTGGGCTGTACAGTATCTTCCCTACAAATAATGGCTTGATACTTTTCCACATAATCGAAGAGTAAGATTCAAGAGTCTTAAGTAGATCATTACAGTGAGGTGCTATAGAAAGCAAGGTGAAAAATTCAGTTCAGATCACAATAACGGTCCTTTTTAATATTCTGTACATTATTTGTACCAAACTTCATCCTCACCTCAGCTGTTCTAAAATCTTAAAGTACTCAAAATAAAAACTTCTAATTTATAAAAATCAGGAGCTCAAAATTAAATTTGGCACCATTAGAATGAAATAAATATCATGCCTTTACAACTTTCACAACCTCAGAACATCACAATATACTTTCCAAGCAGCAAAATTCTTCACGTACAGTCACTGTTGAAATGTAAAAAACATAGCTGGCAAATTTAATACGACAAGATCCCATGTGCTTTGATCCTTTGTTTATAAAGCTGTTAGCTAAGGGATAAAATTGTATCAGAGATAAAAGGTACTGCAGATGCTGGAGAATCCGAGATAACAAGCATGGGTTCCTCTACATCAGGGAAACCAAGCGGAGGCTTGGGGACCGCTTTGCAGAATTTCCGCTGTACCCGTTGTGGCTTCCTCTACATCGGGGAAACCAAGCGGAGGCTTGGGGACTGCTTTGCAGAACCCCAATCCCAGGCCCCAAGAAGACTTTCCACATCAGGCAGAGGTTCACCTGCACATCTGCCAATGTGGTATACTGCATCCGCTGTACCCGTTGTGGTTTCCTCACCTTCGCTCAGTTCGCAACAAACAACTGCACCTCCCAGTCGCGAACCATTTCAACTCCCCCTCCCATTCCTCAGATGACATGTCCATCCTTGGCCTCCTGCAATGCCACAGTGATGCCACCCGAAGGCTGCAGGAACAGCAAATCATATTCAGCCTGGGAACCCTGCAGCCCAATGGCATCAATGTGGATTTCACAAGCTTCAAAATCTCCCCTCCCCCAACCGCATCCCAAAACCAGCCCAGCTCATCTCCACCTCCCTAACCTGTTTTTCCTCTCATTTTTTTTTTTTTTTTTTTTTTTTTTTTTTTTTTTTTTTTTTTTTTCCTTGACTTGTCCGTCCTTCCTGGACTGACCTATCTCCTCCCTACCCCCCTACCTACACTCACCTTTACTGGCTCCATCCCCGCCTCTTCGACTTGTCTGCCTCCTCTCCACCTATCCTCTCCTCTATCCATCTTCTATCTGCCTCCCCCTCTCTCCCTATTTATTTCAGAACCCTCTTCCCCTCCCCCATTTCTGATGAAGGGTTTAGGCCCGAAAGGTCAAGTTTTCCTGCTCCTATGATGCTGCCTGACCTGCTGTGTTCATCCAGCTCCATGCTTGTTAGCTAAGGGATAAATACTGGCCAAGACACTGAGCCGCATTCTCCAGATTTTCTGTGTTTTCTCTTTACAGCTGCTTAAGGCGGCAGTCAGATTTTGAGTTCAAGATCTCCTCTACTATCTCATGGGACAGGTACAGGGTAAGCGCACTCTAAGCTTTCCTGGATAAAGCTACCTCCTGCTTATTCAAAGTTTCCCTCTTAGCCTATTTGATTTTCCCCAATATGATACATATGCACTATATTGTTCACATCATCAGTCCATTTATCTGTCCAACATCAGAACAGCTCAGCAAGATCAAAATCTATCATCTTTGGAAGCTTAATGCTTTAATGTGACCTTATCACGGTCCATGATCCTGTTCAAAACTCACCCAATGGTAGAAAATCTCAGGGTTACTTTAGATTCTGTATGGAGATTCAAGCACTCTAGCGCATTCATTACCATGACTATCTACTTCTACTTTTAATATGTTGCGAGTCTCTTTAAGCAATGGCGTGCATGGTACTTTTACTCACCGCAATATCATCTCCACGCTGATTTGTTTCCGGCAGCTCCTTGTGAATTCCCCTGAACTTAACCTGAAATCCACACCAGGTCTCCTCACCGGTTCCAGTATCATCCCCATGCTCACCTACTTTTTCTGCACTATATACTTCCAAACATTCAATCCTTATTTTACACCAGCTTCAGGAGCTTCAAACATCTTGTCCACCCTCTGCCCCAAAACTTCTCTATCTTTGATCCCATTGCCCATCTCCAACAACCTCTCTTTCTCAGTAAGGTCAACCACCTCCTAATTCACTTTCTAATCTACTTAGCCTGATTTCAAATGGTGAACACATAATGATGCACATTAATTCTAACTTCATGATGGTTCCAAGTGAAAGACTTTCAGTTTTTATCATTTTAATGTAAAACAATAATGGCTTGAACAACCTCCAGTTGGGCACTGTAACAAAAACCAAAGGCTGATGAAAGCTTACAAAATAAAAACAGAAGCTTGCCAAACTTAAAATATCATTCCCAAAGATGATGATGCAACCCATCCCCTGCAGTGTCCACCAATCATAAAAGGTCCTTTCTGTACCAGTGGACTCTGCACGTTTCCCCTCTATGAGCACATAGTAACCATGGAAATCAGGCACACAGATGCGCATTAAGACCCCTCTGAGGCTGCTAGTTGGACCATCAATGGCCATCAATTTACCAGGTCCAGGAGTAGCCCAGTAGGAGGTCCTTAGATGTTCCCACCCCTCACTGCACAGTGTATCCATAGATTAGGAGCATAAAATTTCCAGTTTCAATCCTTTTAAATGAACAATATTGGTTTAGACAGCCACCGGTGAGTCGCTGTAACAAAAACGTACAAAAGGAAACCTGGATACCCTGGTTACATTATGAGGACAGATTATACAAATTAGGCCTGTTTTCTCTAGAATTTAGAAGGTTAGGCAGTGATCTGTTCCAAGTCTTCAAGATATTAATAGGAAAAGACAGGGTAGATGAAGGTAAACTATTTCCACTGGTTGGGGATTCTAGAATTAGGGGGCATAATCTGAGAATTAGGGCCAGAGTGTTCAGGAAAGATGTTAGGAAGCACTTCTACACACAAAGTGTGGTACAGATTTGGAACGCTCTTCCGCAAATGGTAGAGAATGTTGGATCAGTTGTGAAATTTCAAATCAGAGATAATATTTCGGCTTTAAAAAAGTCTAAGGAGTATGGGCCAAAAGCTGGTATATGGAGTTAGGCCACAGATCAGCCATGATTGCGTTGGATGGTGGAACAGGCTCAAGGGTTAAATGGCCTATTCCTGTTCCTATGTTCCTAAAATGGAAACTTAATTAAAATTGAATCAAAATATTACCAGAGGTGATGGTGCGCCAGTACCTGTACATGCTATTAGTCTCTAAATCCCTCTATTGTCCCCATGGAATCAGCATTCCCTTCTCCATGGGCAACTGTATATGCATGTAACCGTGAAGAAGGGGCAGACAGTTGGGAATTATGACCTCCTTCACATGCCAATGGTCACCTTGGCCAGTTCCAGAAGCAGGTGATGAGGTCCACAGGTCTGCTTGCCCACCTTCACACAGGGTGTCCACAGATCAGGAGTGTGGGATTTCCAGTTTCTGTACAAGCCGATCTGTAAACTGCCTTCAATAAGACTGTCAATTATCAATGAATTAGTGCATGATTTGTGCCGCAGACCCACACCCATTTGAAGCTGGGCTCAGAGTGCTTCAACTCAAGTTAAATATGTGAATGTTTTTCTTTCAATATGTATTGAGAGTGTAATCATACAGTACTCACATGTTAAATTGCTAAAAGTGATGATTTTCTCATCTGTGCTATTCCTGCCAAAGAAGGCCTTGTAGTTATCATCTTCGTACCAGTTCAGAAAAGGTATCTGCAGGCCACCTCCATCCAAATGCCCGCAAACAATCTTTGATATTGTTTGAAACATCATCGTTGGTGATCTGGTAGCGTTTGGACTAGTTAACCACTGAACTGCGTCCCGGAATTCAGAAAAGCTGGTCATATTGGAAAACTTGTGACATAATCATAAGAAAACAGAAAAAAAATTCGAAAACATGAACAGTTGTTGTATTATTGCAAATCAAGATGTACAAATGCAGGACACCAGCAATGTAGAAAACAAAATGAGTAAGGCAATGTAAATTTACCAGTCGCCGCAAATTAACACTTGAAATAAATGAGAAAGTTGTCTTTTACCAGCTTGAATCTTAGCTCCTGTGTAGTGGTTTTACAGATTTACCTTTTATTATTTTTGATATCTCAATGAGATCCCTATTCAGTCAGCATCACCTTTGAAGGGTGAAAAGCAAATTCTTAATAAAACACACCTCTCAATCTTAGCCCTTGAGTGCCTACAAGACCAAAACTGGGCAGGGTACATAAATTGTGAGCCGATAAGCTCACACTACAATTTTTACACTAATTTTCAGAATCATAATTTCTGCTTATAAAATATCAGAAAGCAATGTCTTTGTTAATGACTGGTATCTGAAGCTTTCACTCCATTTGGTACAAAGAATTTTTGGAATAAGAAAATATTTTCCATTCTCTTCAATCGTATCAAACGAAAACCATCTTGGGAAATATATCACCTTTTGATGGTTTCCTTAAAAAGTTATGAAGGCCAAGTTCCAAGAACTTGTTGTACAATGGGCATTGCTCCTCTTCTCCCATGGATTTTGTGTTCATTACCAAGGGTTACCCACAACTACATCACCACCACAGACAAAATAATTCTCAATTATCTTTCTACAAGAAGCAAGATTGCAGTGTAGAATGGAGCCAGAGGCTGTCACATCGGTCTATCCAGCACACTCTTGTCCATCATGAGCACCAAATATTCATGAACATCCTATGTACAACATATCCATTAAGGATTCACCAACAGTGCCACATCTTACATGTCCTTTGTTACTGACCATCAGTGTTGACTTAGCCTCATTTTAGCCATGCTAAAATGCAGACTAGCAGAAAATAAAAATTTCAAGCCTAATTTATAAATCAAACCATGGCACATTGCAAGCAATAATGATTCTTGTGCATTCCCTTAGTATCTTTGTCTAGCCTAGTGTTCCTGCACAATGCTACATCAACCTACTGAACACTTTCTCATCAGTCAACTTCTTCAACCAGAATCCATGCAGTGAACCTTCTCTGAACTGTTTCCAATGCAAGTATGTCTTGCAGTAAGTAACTGGGACTAAAAGCTATACACTGTACTCCAGATGTAGTCTCAAAATGCACAGCTTCTCTACCATCCCCCTTGAAATAAAGGTCATTTGCCTTCTGAATGACTCCCTGTTAACTTTTTGTTGACAACCAGATCCCAGACTACCTTCTCCACTGAAATAATGTATGGTTTAACTATTCTTCCTGCCAAAGTAGACAAACACCTTTATCACATCATACTTGATCAGCCAGATTTTTCCTCCATTCACTTAACCCATTGCTATCCCTTTTGTATCTTCCCCAGAATGCATTTTCCCATCTTTCTATCACTGGAAAATGTGGCTACAATACACATCAGTCCTTCCATTCAAGACATAACATAGAACAACGGAGACTGCAGCACTGATCCTCATGATAGTCAATGTTATCCAACCTAAAAATACTGATTTATCTCAATTCGGTTTCCTGTTAATTAGGCAATTGGCTATTCATGCTAATGTATCAACCGTAGTGTCATAAACTCTTGTACAGTAACCTTTATATGGCACTTTATTGAATGCCTTATGGAAATCCAAATACACTACATCTATCAGAACCCCCTTAACCACTCAACTTACTCAAAAAAGTCTCTAGCAAATTTGATAAACATAATTTCCAGTTCACAAGCATGTATTACAGGCTGGCCTCAAGCGGCTCTGGATCTAGAAGATCCAGGTTTAGATTACACCACCTGAGAATGGGCAGCAGCAGTTTGTGCTAGATGGCAAGCAACAGCGAGGGCAATGCCAGAGTGGCAGGGATGGGAGGATGAATGACGTCATCCCGAGAGGTCAACAAGTTGATATTGACAGAATAATTACCATTGCTCGGACTGGAGCTTCAGCAATCCAAGCACTGTGTTGGAGGGCAGATTGCTAGAAAGCTATGACACTTTACAACATCCTGTGACCTCTGCAATCTACAGGAAAGATAACGGCAATCTGAGCCTGCTTAACAACATATTACGTTCCTATGAGAAGAGGCTGAGCTTGTATGGCAATAAGGTTACTTTTGAATGATAGATGCCAGAGCTTCTTCTGCAAAATCCAGATGTTGGATTTCTACTCACATTGCCATTGAAGCTGAGATACCAGCCAGTTGGTTAACATGGTTAAACGTGCAAGTTTACTAAAGAAATTGACAACTACTTCCACACAAGAAAAGAAGGATCAGATCTCTGTCCAAGGCTTATGATACCCAATACTTCCATACACCTTGAATCAGTGACCACAGGCTTTCAGACAGGTCTGACAATATTCCCAGCATTTTCTCGTGCTGCTGGCTCCACCAAACCTGAGTCTTCTGAGCAGAAACTGTATGCAACCTCATCCTCAGCCAAACATTCACATGTACCCACCTTGGCTGCAGGTCATTCATTCATTCCTGGTGTCTTACCCATTGCAGATCCTATGTGAGCTGGTGAGGCGATGGCCTGGTGGTATTATCACTGGACTGTTAATCCAGAGACCCAGCTAATGTTCTGGGGACCTGGATTTGAATCCCGCCATGGCAGATAGTGGAATACGAATTCAAGAAATATCTGGAATTAACAATCTAATGATGGCTATGAATCCATTGTCGATTGTCAGAAAAAGCCATCTGGTTCACTAATGTCCTTTAGGGAAGGAAACTGCCATCCTTACCTGGTCTGGTCTACATGTGGCTCCAGACCCACAGCAATGTGAGTGACGCTTAACTGCCCTCTGGGCAATTAGGGATGGGCAATAAATGCTGTCTAGCCAGCGACACCCGAATCCCATGAATGAATAAAAAAAGTCAAAAATAAATGCAGTGCCACCAGTTGAGTTAGTGTCTGCAAATGACGGCAAGTGACAGCATTTCCTGCCGATCACACTTCAAACACTGCGTGATCAGGGGTGGCATCTGCTCGTTGTAACAAGGGATCCGACAACAGACTGGAAGTGTAGGGGACTTCTACTCAGAGATGGTACAGGTACAGCTGACTACACAGTAGCTGACCAACTAGTTATTCATGTCGAGGAGCCTATCTTTGTGCAGCAGGGGTGGTCATAGAAGTCAAAAACCTCACCATTACTTCACAGGGTCAAGGATCTGGCACTGCTCTCACTAGCCAAGGTCTTAAATCTGTAAGTTAATCGAAAGAGAGTACACCTAATTTGCACATTTCTTATGTCAGAGATAAAGAGGTTTGTGCCTCACTCTGGCTAAAATTGGATTTCAATGAATGGATCAGAGGTCTCATTGCACCAGTGCCCTGGCTTCTACAGCTGGAACCATACCACATTACACCTCAGGGCCCTCTGTTTCTTTCCTGTCACCTTTAAATGAGGAATGAATCTGGATTCTCCACCTCCCCAACCAAATTCCTCACTTTTTTTGTGCAGTAGCATAACAAGGTTGTGTGGAGTGCAGCAGACTATAACAATCCAAGAGGCTGTCTCTACACAGTATACTGCAATGCTCTACCTCAGCAGTTAAAGCAACAAATCTTCAGTCCAATCACCCATTCTATTGTTGCCCTAGTTGAGGTACAGGAGGCATCGTACATCTTCTTGACTGGGATTTGCGTGTTCCACACAGTGGTTATCGCCTGCTACGGGGGAGCCATCCCTGCAGTTGTGCCATGGGAACCAACAGCACCCGAGTGTTACTGAGAATATACAAATCACATCAGTTCTTCACTGCACCATCCAGCTCTCTCCCTTTCTCTCCAACAAGCTGTTCACCCTTCACTGGTTAGCTATACTCCGGTCTGACAAGACAGCTGTCGCTGAGCTCAATGCCACAACTCAACCTCCTCTCCCCAGTCCAACAAAGTTCGCCACAGAAAATGACCTGGTCCTGCTCACTCAAATGCTACCACAAAGACTACCTCACAATGTTGTCTTTAACCATTTGTAATTATGAACGGATGTGCTTCTCATTTGTGGCTAACTCAACTGCAAATGTACAATCTCATGTGTTTTAATGAACATGTATGAATTTCTATTGCATTTCAAACAGATTCCTGTTACATGCTCTTGGGAAACCCAATCCACCACTGACTTATTACTCACTTTAATCTCTAGTTGTGTAGTTCACTTTTTCTGCTTGCACAATTAAGTTCCCTTGACTGTCTCATTTCTCACTCCTGGGAGCAGCATTAGATTTCCACACCTCTCCCACTCCCCACTCCCCACCCAGGTTGCAGTTCTGACACATCTGAAAGGAGAAACGTATAAAAGTACGGGCTGTGGTGAAAGGAGGGAGGAAAACATGAGGTGCTTGCTTACACCACCTCAACCTGTGGATCAGAAGAAATTATGCAGTAAGTGGTATGAGGAGGAGCGTTAGGTACAAATATATCATATTCAATGATATCAGCCTCAATGTTAGCCACGGCCTTGGTCATCATCGCTCTAATGATGGCGAGTACTACTGTCCTCCACAGAGGTATGTGGTACATGCTGCCTCTGGTACATGGCACCTTGTCTTGCAAAACACTGAAGGAAGGGAGTATCAGTGAATATGATACAATGCGTTTGGATGTTCTGGGTGTCATAATTAAATAACTGGCTGTATGTGAAAGTTACAAGAAGCAACTGCAAGTCTTGCAGCAATGTTAAGTTTGTGAGGGTGAGATGACTTACAAATGTTAGGCATGAGTCATGGCTGATAGATAATATTGGAAAATGAGTGATGAGGTCCAACTGGTGAGACACCACATTTGAAGATACAGTTCGTGACCTTGACCACTTGGGGAAGGTCATTTAACTTCTTCTAACACAGTATCCAAGTTCACAAAGCTAGATTGCTAGGATTCACGAACACTGCTGTTAAGTTTCATCAAAATATTGGAATCTGTCTGTAGATTTTCCTGTTGTCCTGCAGTTAGAGGACATCTCTCCTCCTGCATAAGACCTCCAACATACCACTGGAAAATCCTGGAGACCCCCTCCCACGTTAGGTCTTTCTTTTGTCTATTCCAGATCAGATGTAGAAAAATATCCAGCACCTGTTCCAGCCACAGCATGCCCCCATTCTCAAGGTGGTGTAAACTAGCTTTAAGTTGTGTAGGCTAGCCTCTTAATTTTCCAACTCTGCCCAAGCATGCAGTCACTCGACCGATCACTTATCGTGTTGCAATCACTAAATTAGCAAGGAGCACAAAGTCAGCTTACTGCTCACGTCAGAACATGCACAGGTTAATCATCTATCACAATTCCTGTGATCATGTTTGGGTCCTACCCTAATTATACTGCAAAGTATGTTGATTATTGAATAGGTGGTTATTGATTATGTGTTAATGCACTTAAGTTAATGGGTTAGGCAAATTTTGAAGGAACATTGTGGCAAATTGTCACTTATTTGTTTCTGTCTATGACATTTCAAGTTACAGCTGATTAAAACAGCAAGGAGAATGTTTTTTTTTTAAAATTGGGAAACAGTACCAAGTAAAAATAACTGGGTTTTTCAATAGTGGAGGGACCGACCTGATTAACTAATGAATGAAACAACTAATGTACTGACATTTACACATCTGGATATTTTCTCTTATTAAATGCATATTCCCTAATGTATGTATTGTGGGCTGTTCACAATGTTGCCATAAAAATCCACATTCACTTAATAATTTGAATCAGATTTTCCTGTGAATATTACTAATTTGTTTAGGAAGCAACCAACAGGTAATCTCCTAGGTTAATCAGAAAGTTGCACGAGACAGGGGCAGCATGGTGGCTCTGTGGTTAGCACTGCTGCCTCACAGCACCAGGGACTCGGGTTTGATTCCACCCTCGGGCGACTGTCTGTGTGGAGTTTGCACATTCTCCCCGTGTCTGCATGGGTTTCCGCTGGGTGCTCCAGTTTCCTCCCACAGTCCAAAGATGTGCAGGCCAGGTGGATTGGCCATGCTAAATTGCCCATAAAAGTGATCAGGGATTTGTAGATTAGGTGGGTTATAGGAGGATGGGTCTGGGTGGGATGCTGTGAGGGTCGGTGTGGATGTATTGGGCCAAAGGGCCTGTTTCCACACTGTAGGGATTCTGTGATCTATGATCAACCAGAAATCAACATTGTTTAATTTGATCTGGGACAGGCAACTATTGAGATTTTCGTCAAGAGTGCTGGTTTTGACACTTGCCAAGTTAATCACAAAAATAGAGGAGCTCCAAGGAGCAATTTTAAAAGCTGATTAGATAATGAATTTCATTAAATGAGGATGATTCTACAAAGTGAGGCACAGTCGACATAACCTTGCTTGTGAATTTGATACATTTGAATTGGATCAGAAACAATGCTCACAAAGTTGACACACAGTTATTCTTGCTGCATTTATGTTACACTGCATTCTGATTCATATTGTTAGGTGTTTGTGCTATGTATTCTGTGTTTCCATCAGATTAGTGAGATCCAATATTTATATGGTAATGTAATTGTATAATATGAGACATGAATTTCAAATACCAGATTACGGTAAATAGAATCAATCATTGTTAGCCTGTTGAACACGTGTCTTTGAAAAGTGCCATTGCCAACACTCTGGGACTGTCTGGGAGTCTCCAGAATTTAAAGATTAATCCCCTCAGTATAGATATGGTCACCAAGGAGGACAAAACCAAGGATATCAAGAAACAAGGTTTCTATTTTTTTTGCACGCTATTGTTATATTTTTAAATTAAAAAATGGAATACAGGCTAATCGAACAGTAAGGGAATTGGTCACATGTTGAAATCTCCAAGATTAAGTTCAACCAGATGCAAAATCTAGAAAATGTTCAGCCTCCTTTTACATTGTTGGATCACAAGTGGAACCTTCTGACATACAGTTGGTTCTGCTAGAATGTGTGTTCCAGCAACATGAATTGGCTATAAACACCACTGTCAAATAGGGGAACGCTATTTCTAAAACACAAACTTGTGTTGGCTATAACGCAATTCCATTGGCGCGCGGAGGAGTATGCGCCAACATCACATGATTGTTTTGCCGGCTTTGTTCTGACCACGTGCAATGTTAGCACCGAAAAAGACTCTGAACTGACATCACACGATCAACATGAACACAGCAACCACAACACCACCTCCTCCATCAAGTCATCTTGACATTTTTTCAAGATAAGGTGTTAAATTTACTTCTATTTCATTTTTAGATTTGAATTAAACATTTATTCAAACTGTGGGTATCCTTTGTGTTAGGCTTTTGAGTGGTTTTTGAGCAATTTTGAGTGATATTTTTTGGTGGTCTGCCCCAACCCCACTTTTCCCATAGGCCCCATTATTTCTATAATGCAATGCTGTACAGGTATACAACTACTGCGCTGTAGCAGAACCTACTGTATTTATCATTCTACTCTTTGAACATTCCCATGCTTTGAATAACATTTAATTTGATGATTTAAGTTGTTTCTGAATCACAACAACAAGGCACATCACACGATCATACAAATTAGAAGCAGAAATAAGCCATTTGTCCCCTCTAGCCTGTTCCCCCATTTGATAAGATCCCGGCTTTACGATTGTGGTCTCAACTCTACCTTCCTCTCTGCCCTCTTTAACATCTGATTCCCATGTTCATCAAGAACCTATATAACTCAGCCTTAAAAAATATTCAACATCCCCACTCCTCTATGAGAAGTAAATTCCTGGACTAACTTGAGAAAATAGTTCTCTTCGTCTCCATCTTAAGTAGGAGACACTTCATTTTTGAACAGTGTCCCTTAGTTCTAATCTCTCCCACAAGACATCATCTCAGGATCCATCTTGCCAACTCCCTTCAGGATGTTGTATGTTTCAATAATCACTGCTCATTTTTTCTTGACTCTAATGTTGACTCATTCCTGAGATGAAATGAGTATCTTGGAAGGAAAGGTTCAAGTGAACCTTCTCAGAACTTCTTCTAAAGTAATTACATCATTTCTTAAGTAAGGATACCAAAACGGTGTCCAGTATTCCAGATGTGATCTCACCGATACCCTGTACAACTGTAGCAAAACATCCTTCTTTTATATTACATTCCCCTGTACTAAACATTCCATTTGCCATCTTAATCACTCACTGAATCTGCATATTGGCTTTTTGTGATTCATGTACCAAGAAACCTAGACTCTTTGTACCATAGAATTCTGCAGTTTCTCTCCATTTAAATAATACTGCTTTTCTATTCTTTCTAGATTTACTCCTCGTGCCAATTTTTTTCTTCACTCACTTAATCTATCAATATCCCTTTTTGTAGACTAATGTCCTCCTCTCATCTTACTGTTCTACCTATCTTTGAAAGATACATAGGTGGTAATGTTTCAGGCTCATTTGAGCTACTTGTGTATCTCTGAAACAAAATTATTCAACTGAATGCTTAATGGTACCCTGTGCATACAACTTGGATATCAGTCACTCTCAATTTAAACTATGAATCTTGTTATTTAGTTCAATTGATTTCATATCTGCAGTTGATATCAGGGCCAGTGATGAATGCCAGTCCACAAGTGATAGCAGAGTTGACATTTGAGCTTCATCAGGCCAAATAAACTCAGCCTAAAATAACTAGAGATAAAATCAGTCAGAATCCAACTCAAGCTGTTGCAAATTAACAATCTGAGAAAAACAAATCCTGTTCTGGTACAAAGGTTTGATAGTGTAGCTTTGAAGGAATTTCAAGTAACAGCTAAATTCTTTCCAATCTTCTGGCCAAGTGGTGAATGTGTTGAAAGCAGATTGAACACAACACAATGCCTTCATGCAAGCTACTCCAAGAAAAGAAACTTTTCTTCATAGTGTCCCTAAAATCCTTTCACTGATTCTTGGCATCTGTTTTATCTGGAGTCTCTGCTCCAACACCTCATGAGAATTATGGGGGAGAAGACAAATAAATTCACAAAAGCAGAAAAGTTGCAGTTGAAGAAGTCCTATTGAATAAGATTATAATTAAGCCAGCACATAATGCTTGTGGTGACCAGCACTGTACACTTACTACAGAAATGTAAACAATAGGTCAATATAAAGTCTTAAAAATACAGAACAGGAAAAAACATGAATAAAACAAAACCAGCCCCAACCACAGGCTCTTATTTTTAAAAAGCTTTACTTTGCCGATTTCTCCTTCGCTCTTTCTTTCCTGAAAGTCTCATCAAGATATAATTCAACAATTGTGAACTTCTCTCCAGCACCTCACCTACGTGAATATTCTTCATGCGTGAGCAGGGAAAGAGAGTGATGGTCAGAAGAATGTACAATTTTGGAATACATGAGAGCCAACACAATCACGTCTCCAACTGCACACTTTACAAAACCAAAGATTCAGCAACAACAACAGACCACACATTTCTTTAGCACCTTAAACAAAAATGTTTCAAAGTCTTTCACAGAGATTAAAAGTGAAAAACAGACAGTTGTGGGACTGGGTTATGGTCACATGGACAAAGACTTTGGTGTAGGCAGAAAGGAAGATCTTCTATTAGACTGCTAATATGGTCATGTCCTGTACTTGTACTTTTAATTTAACTTTTGTTTTGAAGAGCTACTCTCACAACTAGAGAGCTGGAATCCCTCAACAATTTTGAATTGAAGGTCATCTAACAATCTGGGAGGTGTGCAGTGCAATTTTCCGACCAACTATATGGCTGAATATAAAATTATAAACAGCCCCCAAAACTGGTTCCCAATTTCCTTTTCTTTATTTGTTTGAAGGTTATGGGTATACTGGGAAGCCTAGCACTTCTTGTCTATTTCAAATTGTCACGAAAAAGACAGCAAATGGAACTTATTCTGGAACCACAACTAAATGGCTGAAAAACCACTTCAGAGGACAGTTTAAGAGTCAAACACCCTGGTGTGGCAAGTGGGGTTATGTACAGGTCAGACTGGATCAGGACATCAGTAATCCTTCACAACTGACATTAGTGCGACAATCCAGAGAGCTTTTGCTTTTTTATTACCAGTTATTTTTGAACCCAAATTATATTCTCAAATGGCCTGGTTGGGATTTGAACTCTTATTCCCAAGCTTAATGGTCCAGCAACATAACTACTGGATTACCATAATCTAATGTCTCATACAATCATAGGTTTCCCAGTTTTCTGCTGCTATTTATTGCCCTTAGCTGGTAACAGAAAACTAAGAGAACACTTTTTAATGTAACCAACGTTGAATTAATTTGGAGTGGGCTGGAAATAAGGAGATAGAAAGTAGATAATAAAAGGGGATCTGCATGTTGGACATACACGAGAGCACCTCACTAATGCACTTGGTATTAAGGCTTGGAACATCCACAATTTGCTCCGTGCGTCTTTCTTCCGTGCTCTCTGAAAAGTGGGCTACTTGGGTGATATTAAGAGACAATCAAGAAAAGGTGAAGAAATGCACTTGCAGACATACAGGATAAGAAAAAGAAATTTATGAAAAGGAGACGGTATGAAATCAGGAGATACTGAAGCACTATATACCCATCAATTACTGTCACATCATTGTATAGTCATTTTATCATTATAACCAACTTACCTGCTGCACAAGAGATCCCACTCTGTGTACAAAGCTGTTAAGGGCATTAGATGCATCAAGTGCATTCCCAGCACTAAATGTAACCCTCTCCTGCAGAGCAAACAATAGGTCAGAAACTGGTAATTGTACTGTTACAGTATAAAATGGAAATAAACAGGATTTGCCTATCATCATATGTTGATCAACTCAAGAATTCAACAGCAACACCAGATGAAAAGCAAAATGTTCTTCACTGCAAAGGACAGTTTTTCTTATAAAGGGAAAATCATTAGTAAGATTACATATGTGTATCATTTGGCAATATCGCTAAAGCAAAGGCTTGTTGTAACATAAGAGCTCAAGAAACAGGAGCAGACATTTAGTCTTCAAGCCTGCCCCACAATTCAACAAGATCATGGTTGATCTGCTCAACTCCTCTTTCATGTCAACTTCTCATAGCCCTCAACTCATCAATATTTCAAAAATGTATTTACCTCCTCTTTAAATACTCTCCGTGATGCATCCTCCACAACTCTCTGGGATAGAGAATTTCATACATTCATCTACTCTCTGAGAAGAAATTCCTTGTCCTCTCAATTTTAGATGAGTGTCCCCGTATTCTGTAACTACCACCCCTTGATCGTGATTCCGCTACGAGCAGAAACATCTTCTCAAAATCTACCCTGCCAAGCACCCTCACAATCTTCTTCATATTCTTGGAAGTCCTTGTGACAGAGAGCTGTAGGAGCAGAGTTGTTGTGTCTATGTTTGAGGCTGAGATAGATAGATTCTTGATCAGTGGGGGAATGAAAGGTTACAGAGAAAAGGCAGGAAGGTGGGTGTGAGGAATGTCAGTTCAGCCATGATCCCATTGAATGGTGCAGAATTGATAGCCTAATCCTGTTCCTATTTCTTACTGCCTTCTAGTCTTACTGTAAGATTACCACTCATTCTTCTATATTCTAATGAATAAAGGCCTAGCCTGTTTAGCTGTTCTTGATAAGGCGACCCCTTCATCCTAGGAATCAGCCCATTAAATCTTGTTTGAATTACCGCCAATGGCAGTATATCCTTTCTTAAGGAATCAAGACTGTACACAGTATTCCAGGTGTGGCCTCATCAATGCCCTATACAACTGTTACAAGATTCCACATTTTAAAACTCTAACCTCGGAGCCAAAATAAGTACAGAATACAGTTATTAAAATTGCACAGCTATGTCTGTGTCAGTCAGAAATGTTAGTAAATGGATAACACAGCACTTTTCTGTTTGCTTAGCAAAATAAAGGCGCTACTTTGAATTGAACTTCCAATATATTGGTGTAAAAGTCAGAAGGATCAATCCATATTCTAGGATAAATTCATGCTGGCACTCCAGTGTAATGCTGAGAGTACACTATAATGTTAACAATGTAATCCCTTCAGATGAAATGTTAATCAAGATTAATTTTTGCTTAGGTGTATCTTAAAACAGCATAACAGCAGGGTGATGACTAGAAAACAACGAATGCTGGAGATCACAGTGAGTCAGGCAGCATCCATGGAGACAGCAAGCTAATGTTTTGAGTCTAGATGACTCTACATCAAAGCTGAAGTGAAGTGAGGAGGGGGCAGTATTTACACTATAGTTGGGGATGGGCGGATGGGGTGTAGAGTTCAGATTAGGTGATTGGAAGGTGAGAATTGCAGAACAGGGGTGTGTCTAACTACCCAATTGGAAAGAACAGACAATCCATTGGGATGGAGGGGACAGGAGAGAGGACATGGTGACAAAGAACGTAACAAGTAAAGCTAAAAACAAAAGGGAAGAAGTGGGAGTGGGTTCACAATTGAAGGTGTTGAACTCAATATTAAGACCAGAAGGCTGTAAAGTGCCTAGTCTGAAGATGAGATGTTGGTCCTTTAGGTTGTGCTGTGAGTCATTAGAGGACTGCAGCATGCCAAGGACAGACAAATGGGCTTGCGAGAGGATGCTCTGATGAAGAGTCATCTAGATTTGATACATTAGCTTGTTCTCTCTCCATGGATGCTGCCTGACCCACTGCAATCTCCAGCATTTGTTGTTTTCAGTACAGATTCCAGCATGTGCTATATTTGCTCCTACCAGGTGATTATTAGATTTGTTATCTGCTATGTTGGGCTCAATGACCTAATGGGATGCTTTCACATTGTCTGACTTCCTCTGCTGTCCCTCATGATAAGTTCAAGGATGAAGGCAGGGGAACTCTAACACAATACATTAAACTACTGCTAGCTTGAAGCTGCATAACTGAGTTTCATCATGGTGCAAGTGAAATTAGCAAACAGAGTTAACAAGCCACACAAACACCTTAATATAATCACACAGACTTTAGATTATTGAATAACCAAAAACAAACTAACCGCCAAGAGTTTGGAGAAGTTGACCTCAGAAAGGAAAATAGTTGTTGCTTTTTGCAGTGTTCTCTCTGGTAAGGCACACAGATTCTTCTGTAAACGGTTGAATGCCTTCTTATTCTTTGTAGCCAAGAAACTGGAGAGATGAGATACGTTGCAAACAATCTCTTTAAAACTTTCCCTTGAACCAGCAAGGGATATCTGCAAAATCCAAACCCAGGCAGACTAAAGTCAGGTCCACGTATGTAGAAATCAATAGCATAATTTACTTCTCCAACACCAAAAAATAACCCTCTGACACTTAACCTTGACACTAACTCTACACTTGAGGTTCATCTTTCAGTAATTTGTTTGTGTGATGTGAGCAGCACTGGCAAAGGCAGCACTAATTAATCATTCTGAATGCTTTTGAGAAGATGTTGCTTTCCAAGTTTTTCCAATAAGTGACAGTAAAGAAACAGCAACATTTCCAAATCAGGAAGGTAAGTGACTTGGAGGGGGCCTTGTGTTTCAATGCATCTGCTGATCTTGCCCCACATGGTAGAGGTCACAGGTTTGGAAAATGGTATGAAGACAGCTTGCCAAGTTTCTACAATGTATCTTGTGGACAGTGAAACCTGCTTCAAATGAGCACTACTGGTGGAGGGACTGAATTTTTAAGGTGGTGCATTGGGCTTTGGTCAAATGATGCTCTTGAAAACTGAGTGATCGCTTGGCTGCTCCAATGGCAGTCAGTGTGTGCACTTTTTACTGAATAATTGGCTCAGGTTTTGAACTGCTGCTGACAAGCCATGCACTATTTCTTCAAACAAAAACATAATTTTCTGAAATGCTTTACAAAATAGAAGTGATTCAAGACCCAGAACAAAAGTTCAGTTCAGTCATGCGAGGCATTATTCAGAACCCAACTCTGCATATTGCATAATCCTCAGGATGATTGAGGTAGTGTTCCTTAACAAAACCTTTGAGTGTAACACAGATGCAGAAATTGACTTTAAAAAACCCAAAAATACAGTACAGAAAGTGAACATGTTCACCAGGAACCCAACGGAATCACAGGCAACGATCGTCGACCCTTTCCACTCCAGTATTTCATATTACCACATTTTTGAATACACTTTTTGTTTCCCTAAGCTTTCTCTTGAAGATGTGGATCCTGATTTTCTACAAGGGTTTATCCAATCTCCTGTGTATGTTTGGTCATTTTTCTGGAAGTTCTGCTGTTCTCCTAACAAAGTTATAATGGGAGGCAGAACCTTTAGGACATTTCAGGGCCATCAGAATTGTACAGATAACCCTTACTCTGTTGCAGTTACCATGCACAAGAAATTATTCTATCTGTATGGCACCAGACAAGGGAGGCTGGTGCTTTATTCAATCCTGCAATAGGATCATTTTCCATGACTAGTTTGTAAACTTTCCATCAGGGCTTTACATCTAGTAATCAGTAGAAACCTTGATAGCTTTGTTCTCTTTGTCACTAAAGTACCACTGCCAATACTTACTCATTATGAGACCGGGGATTGAGCTTTTCCGATTTCCCTACATAATGGTCAGAGGCATTACCACAAACTCTTTTGATTAATGTATCACATCATACCTAGCAGCAACTTGATACAGTTCCCCTGCAAGAACCTTGTGTATAACTACATTTTAAAGATGATTACCTGATTGAGATTTAATTTTGCTGCCATTAAATCATCGATCACCTCTGTGGGAAGTGATGCATTGTTCAGGAAAAACTCAGATAGGGTCTGATTCTTCTGCAGATATTCTTTGATTGGCAGACCTACAAAAGAATCAAAAAGTAAATCTTTGCATTGATTGCATATGCACATCAAACCTCAAAATATTTTTTTCTGGATTACAAAAATGGAAAACCCATTTACATTACAGGAGTCTAACCCACTGATGACCAGGCTGTAATAAACAAATCTGATATAGTTTTTGCTGCATCAGAAAGGTCAGGGAAAGAAAACCACGAATAGCATCAAATTTAGTCATTCCTGAATAAAGAGTTTAAAATCTGTCTGGTTTAAAGACTTCAATACTGGGCTGATTCTGCAAACAGAAGCAAACAAGGAGGTGTGTCATCTGAGAGAGAATCCATCCTTCATCTTCGCCCTTTCTCATCTTTATTTTAATCAAAACATCCATGGTGAATACTCCTCTAAATTTTACTCTCTTGCATTTAAGTCCTAAATGTTCCATCCTCCATGCTTTTTCTCCTCCCACAATTGTCATTACTAAAGAATCTCTCACTCTATCTGATCCTTCCCCAGGACTTCACCTCCCAAAACTGTTTCCTTTCTTCTTTGGACATTTACTTTTCAAAGCCAAATTTGATGTTACACAGTCAATACCTGCGTATTCATTTCGGCTTCTGTCCTACTTTTGAACCTTGGTAGTTCCTGCCCTAGGAACATTGAAAAACACAAGTGAGGGACAATTTTAGAAAAAAAAACAACTATTTGAATTCACGAAAACTCTTCCAAAATGTGAAATATCAGAGCTGGTTCAAAAATCTAGATTTTGGTCTCCACACTCCAGAACAGTGATAGTATTAATGTACAATTCTACAGCAAGCTGTTTAAATGAATACACAGCCAAAGTTTAATCTGGATGAGAGAATAGCTACATTTTGCTTTTTTTTAAAAAACAGGAAATCGTAATTTCTTCCATAATCCATTTTTTTCCAGCTTTCTTGCAGGGTCAATAATGGCTAGGTCTAGTCTCCATTGCTGCAAAATGGGTCTGGGGGCCTGAATATGGAATTCCTGCACCTAAACACAGAACCTATAACATATGCAATTGGTGGGGACGGAGAGAAACAGAGGCAGCTTGTGTACATCTGTAGGTGACTGAAGCAGCTACCCATTTATTATAGCTGCCTTCAGTCATGCCTGATTTTTTATTAGTCAGAAGCAGCAAACATGATGTTTGCAGATTAAATCTCATAGGACAGTGTTAGATTTTGCAAACTTTATTAGATAAGTAGGAGAGGTAACTTGTCCTTTTGGATTTGGTTCCAGGATAACTTGAAGAGATATCAGGTGACCTATGGGCTTGTTAAACATAGGCTCAAAAGCACACAAGCAAACCAAAATTGTCAACATGAACTGTCAGTAAGGTTGTCAAAGTATTTAAAATAACTTTTGTTGAAATAATTGAAAAACCATTTTATTTCATTCTGTCTGTTGACCAAAGCCTGAATGCTATAATTATAAGATTGTTTTCACCAAAATCCATTATCACAGTGGAGTGCCCCTCAGGTCACAGTTTGGTTGACAGCTCAGTGATTATAGACACTGAAGTGGGACTATGATTTCCAATACTTGATGTGCTGAAGGATTAAGGACAGTTAATTGTAATGAATAGGTTTTTAATCAGTTTCGTTTTACATATAATAACTTTATTTTATTTCATTTCAGCACGGGTCCTGTAGTCTGTCCATCATAGATACAGGGTGAATTGACAAGGTAGATGCAAGGGGAAAAGTTTAGAAGCAAAATTCACATTAAATTGGTATTGGGACTATTAAGGCCACGGGCAGTTGATGGAATGAATGAGGTGGTAGTAACAGGGCATGGGGCTACTTCTTGTTAAAGATTTTAAGGAAAGCAATAAAAGAGTGGAGGGGTTTAGAGCAGGTGGGGAGTCAATAAGAGGGCTACCGACTTGATTTCACCTGCTCACCCACCTTCAAATGCAATAGATGGTTAGCGTAAAATCCAGCCCAACTGGTGAACAACTGGATTACTTATGGACCAATCTGAATAAGGACCAACAGTCCTTATTTTCTTGATGCTGCTCATTTCATGTCAGAGGATATACTACATTATATCAAATGGGGCATTATTCTGCTGCTAAGTTTGAGATCAATCCAATTTAATTTGCCTTTGTTTATAAAATCACGAGGGGTATAGATAGGATGCAAAGCCAAGGTTTTTTCTAAGAGTGGGGGAAATCCAATACTAGAGGGCATAAGTTTAAAGTGAGAGGGGAAAGATTTAAAAAGAACCTGAGGAGTAACTTTTTCAAGCAGAGGGTAGTGCATGTATGGAATGAGCTGCCAGAGGAAGTGGTGGAGGCACCTGGATGGATACGTGAATAGAAGGGCTTAGGGGGACATAGGGATGTCTGGTTGGCATAGAGGAGTTGGTCCAAAGGGTTTGTTTCTGCGCTGTATGAGTCTATGACTCTGACTTTTACAAGTTATATATTTGGATTGCCATAGACTGCAGTGTACAGGTCGAGCTTTAAGAAATCCTTCCTAAAACAGGACTTGACCAGCACACCAAGTATAAAATGTGAACTATTGGTGCTGGTGGAGGTGGACAGCATTTTGACATGTGAAAAAAATGACTTAATCAAAGTAAATCAATATACTAAATTTTAATAAATGAAATGATTCTGGGAGAATTGTTGAAATCATAATCATACCTGTGCTTTACTGCTCTGTGTTCTATAATTTTTTCAATCAAAACTGCACTAGAGTTTAAAGATGGTTAAGTGTTTGAACTCATCCTCAGCCACTTTGACTAAAGAATCATCATAAGAATTGCACTCTAGATCAGATTTGGTATTTCGGTCTCAATCACTCCTCCCTAACAAATCAAACTCTCCATTCACTGAATTGGATACTCCACCTTCTTTGAAAGGTCTGAACATTTGGTTGCTGATTATATCATAATTCATAGCTGTTTCATGCTTATCGTGGATGTGACATAATGGGCACTTGTGGTTTTGCCTTCATCGGATTATAAGTTACCAGTTCATAGTAATTTTAGTCTCAAGGTCTTTCAGTAGGGTGAATGCTCTAGGACTTGTTCTGCTATGTTAGACATTGCTGTGTAAAGCAGCAACACCAACTAAGCGTTGTTCTGCAATGGTTAGTCTTTGATTTAGCCCATTTGAGTGTATATGCACCGTATTTCTCGTGATGATGTAACCATTCTGATTGCTTTAGATTGAAATGAATTTTGTATTTTATTCTTGCAGCTGGACACATATCTGTTTGAGCGGCCACATGCTGTCTGCCCTGTGTGGGCACATTTTAAACTCCCACTTGTCCACAGAGCCATATTACCCATTTGTGACTATTTATAACTCAAATATAACCTTAAATACATATTTGGGCTAAGAAATTAAGGCAGAGCCTTAATAGCCCTAAACATACATTTATTAGCTGAAGAAATAGGGGAGGAAGGTTTGTAGGCCATGTAAAGGATTAAATATGCATTATGGTGCCTCAGAAATGGGCTGTTTATAAGCCAGGCCCACTTCTATGCTGCAATCTATGGTAAATCAAACTTTAATTGTTCACTGTGAAGGCAACCGATACATTATAATCCAGTTACTAGCTTCCATCTCCAAGTCAGGAACTTCTACAATAAACTATCAGCCTTGGTTTGTTGTTTGCTTATACTTTAGCTTGACTGGAATCAGAGAGTAAGCGCACAATATTTATAATTCAAAACAAACCAAAAATGAATCTCCCATCATCTTGTTCATCATGTCAGAAATTGGACATTCACTGCTCAGTGCTACTCGCAACTCTTCAAATAATGAAACGATCCATACTTACATTCAGCACGACCTCGCCAACATTCAGGCTTGAGCTGATAATCATGCTGCACAAGTATGAGCCAGTGACCCAGAAGACAGAATCTAACCATCTCCCCATAACATTCAATTACATTACCAATGCTGAATGCCCCACTGTCAGCATTCTAGGGGGTACAAAGTGAACTGAACGAGTCATATAAATATTGTGGCTACAAGGGCCAGTTTAAGGTTCATAAGTCTGCAGTGAGTAACTTACCTTCCGTCTTCCTGAAGCCTACTCCACCATGCACAAGGATGAGTGCACCTGCAACACTAATCATTAACATGGCCCCAATCCAGGACAAAACAGACTGTGATCATCAGCCAATACGTCACCTTAAAACATGCACTTCTTCTGTCCATGCACTAATGCAGAGTGTCAGCAATATGCACTATCCAACAGACGTACTGCAGCAATTTAAAGGTTGCTCTAACAGTACCTTCCAAATCTGCAACCTCTATCTCCTAGGAACCGTGGTAACATTCACGTGAAGACAACCATCTGCAAGTCCTTGTACAAGCTATAGCGTCCTGACTTGGGATGGTATCATTAGCTCTTCACTGCTGGGGGGTCAAAGTTGTGAAACTCCCTTCCTAAAGTGTGCAGATGGGGTTCAGTGGTTTAAGAAGGTGACTCACCCTCTTCATACGCAATAAGAATTGCAACAATTGTTGGTCCAGCCAGCAACATTCACATCCTAAGAATGTATTATTTTAAAAAAAAATGATGTGTAAGGGCAAGGTCATTACGGCATGGAAAACACATTGACCGAAAAATTGCTGCAGCACAATACTCAAAGTAAATGTCATGAATTCGGTGCTAATTCTCACTTTTCATTGTGTTTTTGAAGCATTTGATTACAGCAAATGCCAATCAATAACTATGCAATAAGACCTCTGCACCTTCAAGTAGCAGGTCCAATGATCCATCACTTCACCAATTAAAGGCAGAGAAAGAACACCAGTATAAGGAAGGAAACAGGTTAAATTATCTCTTGCCATCCCTAGATTGGAGGATGACATTTTGGCAATTTCACGCGCTTGAGACTGAACCAGTGGATTCTTGACCTGCAGGTGTTTGGCCACATAATGAGGTAGTGGGATCTGGAGTGCATGATTTACTTCCTTTGCTTTATCTGCCACATCATCTCACCAGTAAGGCATTTGGGCTTGTGTAGCATGATGTTCATCAATTGTGATATGTTACACATATTACCATATCCAGAATTTGGATTGTGACTTGAGTCAGTACGTTGAAGGCAATTTTTTTTAAAAGAAAAAGCATGTCATTCTGGAACAGTGACCCAAATCCAGCATCGCTTAGAAAGCATATGACTGCAGACCAACTGGTGATGATGGAGGGGGGAAAAAAGTTCATTCTTCTGCCTTTATAATAGGCACTGCAAACATATTAAGGTCATCAGCTTTATTTTTAGTTCAGTTCAGACAACACCAGAATTAAGGTCAAAAGCAAGTTTAACTTTCTCTGAGCAGAAGTTCAGGGGAGCTGGTTATGGGAGTAGAAATGTTTAGTTTGCAAAGCTTCCAGACCTGGAGAGTTTGGATAGAAATCTGAAAGCTATTAAGACAGCACATGTTTCAGCTCTCAGATTTGGAAAACATTCATAATCAACAAACTGAAAAGGAATCAAATTGTCTCCACACTGCACCAGGAAAAAATCTGGAAGGAGCCGGTTCAGTAGAAACCTGAAGAGCTGAAATAAAGGAGTAATTTATTTGGCCTGGAGTCTTTGTGATGGACTCTTAGATAAAATTTTATGGTAAGATCTTACTGTGATATACATCTACAGCTTGGTTCATTCATTTGTTAACTTTCTTTTGCGTAATAAACTTGTATTCTATTGTTAAAGAGCATCTGTAGCATCAAATGAATAAGTTGTAATTGTGACTAACCATCACATTAAAAAACTTTATTAAGTCAGGTTACATTCTGGGAACTGACTTAACCAGTATTACCATCAGCTGGAATCATAATATGGAGAAGAATTTCTGACCAAGATTTAGCAAGCTGCTCCCAAGTGGTAAAATCAAAGCTTCAAGGAGAGCTTCAGAATGTCTCCATGGTATTTTTTTTTTGTCCTTCCTTGTACTGTAGTAATAGTGACAGCGGTGGTGATGGAAGACTTTTTTTACAGTCAGTCATTCCAGTACAGTTTCCAGTCCATTGTGGTGGATTATGAACTTTTTCTCAAATGCCTGTAGGGCTAACTTCAAGAAATATACTAGCATGCATTCAATGGTCCTACTAGTGAAGCCACAGAATGTAGCAGAGACATTGTTGGTAGAATTTCTCCAGCACCTGTGTAGTGATACAGTCTAGTTCTGAACACAGTACAGGAGTGGGATTACACCATGGCCCTGGAGGTTGAGACTTTTGTTGACATTGATTTAGCAACTGTCATGCATAGGTCAAACAAAATAAAAATGAGCACAACAAATTAGATACAGACAGGCAGAGACCAAAAAAAAGGTACAAAAACACTTGTAAATAACTTACTATACGCTGAAGTGAGATACTACAATTTCAACAGATCTTTTTCTTAGTGTACAACACTGAGTTTCAGATCAAGACTGTGAAACATGTCATTAACACAATCCTTGGGAAAACATGAAATAGTAATCTTTGTAACCCCCAAAATGTCCGCACCAATTTTCATTCGTATTTTTGATGCAAATCCACAATTTCTAAAATGTTTTTGACGAAGACAAGATTTCATGCAAGGAACAGCACAAATGGACCAGAAACTCGTGGCTATTTGTGACTCAAGGCATGTCTTTTCAATTCCACAAAATTATTGTTCCATTTTAAAAAAAAGACACTAATGACGGCTTGTGCCCTGAATTCACCCTTAATTTTCTAGAAATTTGGGAGTGAATGTATATTGTGCTGCTAAATTGAGAGTTAAAGCTACAATATTTAATTCATGTTAACTAAACACTGGGCGTGTTCATTCAAAGATGTGTTAGTCAGGCTGCAGATCAAAACACTGGTGAGCTTTATGGGAAGCTCAACTGAGCGTCTGCAGACATAAACAGGACCAGAAATTACCAGAACCACAGTTGTCTTTATTTTGTTGATGACTAGCTCTAGACCGTTTTTTTTTAAAAAGTGACAGGAATTTATAATTAAGAGTTGCTGAATGTAGTTTGTTAAAGCCACTTATTACACTTCAACCTGAAGAACTTCTTTTTTTGCTGCTTGTCGTCGATCGGAAAACTTGACTCTAGCTCACAAGCACGTCCAATATCTCATTGCCTTTTGGTCAGTGTCAAGCTCTGTTCAAATATAGAATGGGCTGACTAAATGATAACTTGCTAGTTCTTCAGGATGTTAAATGTGGTTTACAGCTAATGGTTATTGACATACATTATTGTGACAAAACTGGGGGAGTACGTGCACAACATGCTCCTATGTTCAAATGAAAAATGCTGTTTGTAAGTGTTTATTGAAGGATAGTCATTGGTCAGGACACCATGAAATCTCTTGGTAGCACCATGGAACCATTCAGGTTGCCCGAACAGGAGAAAGAATGTTTTTGGTTTCTTACCTCACCTCATAAGATTGCACTTTTGTTATTTATAGTTGAAACTTGAAAGAGCTATATTTTGCCTAACTCCTGTCTTTTTTGTTTTAAAATGTAGGCAAAATCATAGCACCAGAACCAAGTTGAACTGAACCCAAAAAAAGGACACAAATATTTTAATTCCAGACAGCCACTGAGAATGAATGACCGACTCTAATTCTTAAAAACAAGCAGTTCTGTATAGTTGGTACCTATATTCCGTTTGGGGAACCTAGCTGATACTACCGAAACTCATTTCATGCCAACTAATGCCTGTCAAGGAGAGGGAATACTGATCTCCTTAGTCTGTGCAGTAAACTCATGTCACATGTGAAATGCTAGTTTTGGGCCCCCAAAGTATGACATACTCCAACACCTTGGCCTGTATTGCAACTTGCCCGGTCATTAACCCATGTTCAGGAATTCCCTCCCTAGCCCTCATTTTATTTCTACCTTCCTTTCTCATTCTTTAAGTTACTGCCCTTAAACCTACCTCCAAACAAATTTATTCACTTGGACCAACATGAGGTTCAGTGTCAATATGTGTGATTACAATCCTATGAAGTGCCTGAGACTTGTTGCTTCCTCAGCCCAACAAATAATATTGCACACTTGTATCAGTTACCAAAAATGAAAAAAAAAATTGTAAAAATTAAGAGCGTAACTCCTTCTCATCAGCTGCAAGGCAACTTGTTCCTTTGTCGATTTGTTGATGCAAATTACTGGCTTTTAACGTTAGAAACATTGAGTAACGCCCTCCTAGTTGTAGGGATTTTGTTGAAACTGTTCAGAGGAAGCAAACCATTGCTGTCTTCTACCAACTGTTGTACAAAAACTTAGAAGTGAGTGGAATGTTAGGAGGATAACTTACAAGTTCAACAGGATAGTTTTAAATATTTAAAGTTACTTAATGATGAAACATGTGCTTTTTGTGTTGTACTAGCTGAGCATTTACAGCAGTGTCACGCTGCATTAGCATTTAATATTCAGCACCTTTAGAGGTATGCTCAACGTAAAAACCCACATCAGCAGGTAGATAAGCAACTTCCATAGCTCCACAGACAAGACTCATCTGGGGGATTTAAATCCTTTAGCTGTGCTATCGGTCGATATGTATCAGTGCTTCACTTGCAAGAATATCCTTCCATATTCTTCAACAGAAAGTGACACAGCATTTTCTCTAGCAGATCAATTATGCACAACAGCACAAACCATATTTTCAAAAAAATAACCTACACAAGCTAAAGATGATTTATTGTTTCAAAGGGCAAACGTAAGCAACATAACACCA
Organism: Ginglymostoma cirratum; assembly: GCA_024137785.1. Lineage (NCBI taxonomy): Eukaryota > Metazoa > Chordata > Chondrichthyes > Orectolobiformes > Ginglymostomatidae > Ginglymostoma > Ginglymostoma cirratum. Next base: position 27,418,751 of record JAHRHZ010000043.1, read on the forward strand.
GCATTTTTACTTAGAATGCAAGGAGACAAAACTTCAGAGATAAACTAGATCTTTAAGTTAAGCGAGATAACAAGGTGGGGGGGTGGATGAACACAGCAGGCCAAGCAGCATCATAGGAGCAGGAAAGCTTGACGTTTCGGGCCTAGACCCTTCATCAGAAATGGGGGAGAGGAAGAGGGTTCTGAAATAAATAGGGAGAGAGGAGGAGGCGGATAGAAGATGGATAGACGAGAGGATAGGTGGAGAGGAGGCAGACAGGTCGAAGAGGCGGGGATGGAACCAGTAAAGGTGAGCGTAGGTAGGGGGGGTGTGGGGAGGGGATAGGTGAGAGGAAGGACAGGTTAGGGAGGCAGAGATGAGCTGGGCTGGTTTTGGGATGCGGTTGGGGGAGGGGAGACCTCAAGCCCCACCCCCATCTCCTATCTACTAACCTCACCCACCCCCTTGACCTGTCCGTCCTCCCTGGACTGACCTATCTCCTCCCTACCCCCCCACCTACACTCACCTTTACTGGCTCCATCCCCGCCTCTTCGACTTGTCTGCCTCCTCTCCCCCTATCCTCTCCTCTATCCATCTTCTATCCGCCTCCCCCTCTCTCCCTATTTATTTCAGAACCCTCTTCCCCTCCCCCATTTCTGATGAAGGGTCTAGGCCCGAAACGTCAAGCTTTCCTGCTCCTATGATGCTGCTTGGCCTGCTGTGTTCATCCAGCCCCACACCTTGTTATCTCGGATTCTCCAGCATCTGCAGTACCTATTATCTCTTTAAGATAAGTAATTACTGTTCGTTTACAAATTATAGATTAACATATTATTCTTTACACTGGGTAATATTTAATCACACAAACCAGTTGCAACTTTAACCAAGTTACCAAATTCTAAGCTTGCTTGATGTTAGCTTGGAGAAGTATTGAAAATCTTTCAGAATTGCAACTTTTGGGCTGGGAGGGTGGATGGAAGGATAATGGAATGAAAACTGGTTTACAAATGGAGATACAGGAAGTCTGCAAGATCTTTAAATCATCTGTCTGTAGGTCTTTACGTGTGAATTATCAATACCAAGTTGAAGCGTACTACCCGAGGGGCAAGGATGGGGACAGGCCACTAATAGTGGGAGAAGTGTGATACAGCACTACTGCCAGGGATTTCAAGTGCCTCGAAGGCCCAAAAACAGGGCAGTTAGTGAAGGCCACGCCTACAGCTCCAATGATAAGGATTTCCCCCTTATCTTTTGCTCATGGTCTCCCTCACCCAAAAGGTGTTACAGAGGCTTCAGACTACACCCCTGATTTGGGTTGGCATCTTTTACATAAGGTATGGCGCTGAAAGGGTTAATGTTAGAGGCTGCATTCAGCTTCAGTCAGGCTTGGGGGAGGATCAAGCAGAATATCTAAAGACCTCATGAAGTGAAGACCGATATCTATAGGTCACCTCAGTCTTAGTAACAAGTTTATTTTGCCACTGCCACTTGCAATTTATTGTACACAATTGCTTTCATACACCTGTTAGATATGAGCCTCTTCATTAAGGCTTAGTTAATGGTAGCAAACTCCAAGCTGCCAGTGATTGGAATCCCATCACCATCAGCACAGTTCTTTGGATGTTGAGCCACCTACGAAATCACCAGACCAGTTTCAGTTTCAGAGTGGACTAGAGGATCCATCTTTTCACCCACATGCCAAGATTCTGAAGCTGATGGGAAATTCAGCCCATCACTTCAGTTGATGCACAGTAATAAATATTTTCAAGTCCAGTGGAATAGCTGTCATTGTCTCACTGCAAGTTACGATAGGGTCTCTTGGACTTAAAACTTCCCTTCAGTGGTTTAGAATAATTCACAATGAAAAGTAAAGCTCCACTGGTTACACTGCACAGATCTACTTTTGATAACAACTTAACTGCTAAAAATCCATATGGTGGTGAGCACATGGTGGTAGAGATAAAAGCTGCTTCTATAGGTTTAATGCCATTCATTTGTCATTTAGTAATGATGAGAAGCATGGTTCAGTGATGTTACCAGCTGTGATGGAACTACATGCCCAACATCACCACAAATCCAAATCTTCAAAACGTTATTTATCTCAGCTTGTTTTCCAAATTGGGGAAAATTGGCAAGGTCTTACTTACTGGCCATCCAGAGATGATTTTTAAACAAATGCTGGAGAAACTCAGCAGTCTGGCAACATCTCTGCCGAGAGAGCAGAGCTAATGTTTCAGGTCCAGCAACCCTCCTTCAGAATTCTGGATTTGGCCACTGGACCCAAGCCATTAATTGCTTTCCCTGCAGATGCCATTCTTGCTGAGTTTCTCCAGCAACTGCAGTTGTGGTTGTTTTGATGGTTTCAAGCCTTCCCTTCTGGTAGTGATACACCCAGAGAATGACCCAGGTGATGAATAGTAATACATCAGGGAGGGTAAAATGAAAGTGATGATCATCCCACAGAATGAACTTCTCTGGCTCATGTCAGCATTCAGGTTACAGTTTAGTACATCCAGTAGATAGTGCCCATCACCAGTGTGCCAGCGATGAAGTGGATACAGTCCACTTGCGGAGCCATTAGTTAAAAACAAACTGCTCACTCCTGAGGGATGTTGAGCTCCTGGAGTATGATGACTGAACCCATTCCTTTGGATGCAAATTATGCTCTAATTTGATGAGCCTTCTACAAGATCGGGAGGCTACAAGAGGGTCCGGCAGTGACCCAATCACACCGCTTAGCTACACTGGAACAAGAGTAGACCAGCCTGGCGAGCATGTTTCACCATTTAGTAAAGATCATAATTGATTGAACACTTCAACACTTCCCCCAGCCCTCCCCATACTATACCCATAACCCTTTATGCCATTGATAACCAAAGAATTTATCAACCTCTAAAACAGATGCAACGACTGCTTCCATAGCCCTCTGGGCTAGAAATTTCCAAAGACTGAGTAAAATAATTTCTTGTCTCAGTGCTAAATAGCATCTTTGTGTAATTCTGCCTGTTGATTCTAGATGCCCCAACAACTGGAAAACACTTTTCATCTATCCCTTTTAGGTATTTTCTAGCTTTCAATTAACAGCTCATTGAGACTAAAGAGACTACATGGCCAGTTTGCTCATTCTCTTCAGAATGAAACAATGCCACCATTCCAGGAACAAGTCTGACAAATTATCATCGCACTTCCTCTATCAAAAATATTATTCCTGAAGTAAGGAGACCAGAACTGTACAGTACTGCAGATGCACTCTAAGTTTCAATGCAATTGAAGCAAGGCTTCACTGCTCCTGTTCTCAAACCCTCTTGCAATGACAGTAACATTCCATTAGTCTTTCTAATAGCTTTCTGCATCTCCATATTAGCCTTCAGTAACTTATTGACAAGGACATCAAGTCCCTTTGCACTGCTATGTTTTCTAACCTCTCATTTAAGAAATACTCTACATACCTGTTCTTCTGGAGTATGTAACGTTAAATTTCTAAATACAGCATCCATCCCCTCCACAACTAACACTCAGTACACCGTGCTACTACTAGCTACAAGACGCACTGCAGAAATTTACTAAAGTTGCTCAGATGGCACTTTCCAAACCCAAGAACACCTCATATAGAAGAGCAAGGGCAGCAGACATATGGGAACACCACCACCTGCAAGTTCTCCAAGCCACTCACCATCACAGTTCCTTCACTGTTGCTGGTCACAATCCTGGAAGTTCCGCCCCAATGGCATTGTGGGTCAACACACAGCAGGTGGACTGTAGCTGTTCAAGGTAGCAGCTCACCACCATCTTCAAAGGCAACTAGGGACAGGCAATAAATGCTGGCCAACCAGTGGCAGCATTCCCACAAATGAAGAAAGTTCTTGCTCTTATCAGCCTATGGCTGAATGTCGTGCAATTCCTGCTATGGTCAGGCATGAGCTCCTACATTCAAGTAGATGGGAATGGTTCTTCATGATGAATCAATGAAAAGCCTGTCTCTTGACCTTATATCAAAAGGTGAACTGATGGTTGTCAAAAATGACTAAACTGTTGAAACAGCTGAAAATGCTTGGGCTGAGGATGCTGCCGAGAAATTGTTGCGATAACCTTTGTGAAGCTTGTGACTTATTAGAAGCAATTACGCCTAACAGTCAGAAAGTTGTGAATTTAAGTGCCTGTTTAGAAAGGAAATCACAATCCAGGCTAACAGTCTACTTCTGCACTACTGTACTACCAGATGTCATCTTACCAATGAGCTGTTAAATCTTGGTCCAATCTGCCTTGGCAAGCAAAAGCAAGACATCCCATACCACTACTTGAAGAGCACTAGCAGAATTCTCCTGGTTTCTTGGTTTACTTATTTGGTTCAATGCAGAGTAAATTAAGTGATACAATAAAATACCACAGTCCAGGAAAACACTGCTTTATTTAGATTTTGAGCAAAGAAATTTCTGAACTCAGTTCTGAGCAATCATTCTCTTATCCTGAGACTGCACTTCCTTTATGAAGTATTCAGTGTTTTGACACTAGGACAGTACACAGATGCAAGTACGTGTGCTACAACTTAAACTGTGCAAAGAACGAAAGATAAGAACAGGTGGTACGGTATGTCTCAGCTCAGACTGACATACATCACAATCTTCAAATATCTTGGAAAATAACATCACTCATGGAAGATTTCAAATGAGGCAACTGGATTGAGCGAGCAAACTCTAGGATCTGCGTTATGGATCCTCAATTCCAAGCGATCCAATCTGAATTTCAAGATATGAACATTATTTCATCCTAGGTTATCCCTTATAAGAAATTAGGTGTAGGTACTTCAATATTAAAAATCCAGGTATTTATTATGGCTATTATATACAGACATTACATTCAAAGGAGTGGGTAGCTTAAAGTTGCAACAGAAAAGCATGTTCATACTGTAAGCAATCCTCAGTTAAGATGGATTAGAGATCCTGACACCCTCAAGTCAAGTGTGGTGTGCAATGTCTTGAGCAAGTCCCTTAACAGCATAGAAGGGTTTAGGCCCGAAACATCGAGTTTTCCTGCTCCTATGATGCTGCTTGACCTGCTGTGTTCATCCAGCCCCATGCTTGTTATCAAGGGACACCCCATCCTGTTTTTCCGAGATAAACAACATATTCCAAACATACACATGGTTGGACATAGCCACATGTTCCACAATTATACAAATAGCTAAAACAATTGAGCTAAACAGCATGGAAACAGATCCTTTGGTCCAACGCGCTCATGCTGACCAAGTTTCCGAAAATAACTTGGTCTCACTTGCCCACGTTTGGCCGATATCCCTCTAAACCTTTCCTATTCATGCACCTGTCCAAATGTCTTTTAAATTTGGTAACTGTACCTACATCCACCACTTCCTCAGTTCATTCCATATATGCAATTTCCTAGTTCATCCAAATTCCAAACGAGCACTGTCTACAGGTTTGCTGACGACACCACTGTAGTGGGATGGATATCTAAAGAGTCAAAGTACAGAAGGGAGCTAGAGGGCTTGAAGTGGTGCAATGAAAACAAATCTCTCAATGCCAGCAAAACTAAAGAACTGATAGATTTCAGAAAGAAAGGACGAGAACACACCATCTACAATGGAACGGAGATTGAGAGCGAAGAGCATCAAATTCCTTGGAGGAACAATAACTGATGACCTGTCCTGGACTTCCCAAGTCAATGCGACAGTAAAAGGTGGCACAACAATGCCTCTTCTTCAGGTGACTCAGGAAATTTGAAATGTGCATAAGGTCCCTCACCACCTTCTACAGATGTACCATTGAAAGCATACAGTCTGGGTGCACAATGGCCTGGTATGGCAACTGCTCTGCCCAGGACCATAAGAAACTACAGAAGGTGGTGTGCACAGCCCAGACCATCACAGAAGCCAACTTTCCATCCATGGACTATTTACACAGCCCGCTGCGGTGGAAAGGCAGCCAAAATCAAAGACCCATCGCACCCTGGTAATGACCTCCTCCAACCTCTTCCATCAGGCAGAACATACAGAAGCCTGAACACACGAACAAGCAGGTTCAGGAACAGCCTCTTTCTGGCATTACTGTTGAATGGACTTTAGCCTCAAATAATGTAACCTGTATGCCGCAAAGTCTTTTTGATCTGTACATCCTTTGCTTGCTGTGATCTGCCTGTACCACCTGTAAACTAAGCTTTCACTATTTCAGTGCACATGACAAAAGTCAATCCTGAATATGAAAGGGTTGCCCCTACTATCCCTTTAAAGACTTTCTCCTCTCACCTTAAAATATGCTCCCTAGTTTTGACCTCACCCATTCTAGAGAAAAGACCTTTGCTAATTACCTTATTTATGTCCTTCATGATTTTATAAACCTCTGAGGTCACCTCTCAAACCTCCTACTTTCAATGGAGTGAGCAATGAGGCAAACATGCTAAACATTCTTAATCTCCTTGTGTCAACTTTCAAAAGAACTAACGTACAGAGCCCCTAGGTCTCTGTTTGACATTACCCATGGCCCTACTATTAATTGTATAAGTTCTGCCCTTGTTTATTTAATCAAAATACAATACCTCATTGATCCAAATTCAACTCCATCTGCCACATCTCAGCCCATGGACCCAATTGATCAGGATCTCTTTGTAGTCTTAGATCATCTTCTTCACTGTCCACTATACCACCAATTTTGGTCCCATCTGCAAACTTGTGAACGAGGTCTCCTAAATTCTCATTGAAATCTATTTATATCAATGGCAAACAGAAGTGGACCCAGCACCGATCCCTACAGAACACCACTGGTCAAAGGCCTCCAGTCCAAAAGACAACCTTCCACCACCCTGTCTCCTATCAAGTTAATTTTGCATCCAACTGGCCAGGACTCCCTGAATTCCATGTGATCTATCTTTACTAATTAGTCTACCATGTGAAACCTTGTCAAAGGCTTTACTAAAAGTCCACACAGACAACATTACCACTCTGCCCTCAATTTTTTTGTCACATCCTCAAAAGATTCAAGTTGAGACGCGTGATTTCCCACACACAGCCATGTTGACTATCCCTAATTAGTCTTTGCCTCTCCAAATGCATGTAAATCCTCTTAATCCACTCCAAAAACTTACCCAGCACTGATGTCAGACTCAGTCTGTTGTTCCCAGGCTTCTCCTTACAACCTTAAATAAAGGGACAACATTAGCCACCCTCCAGTCCTCCAGCACCTCACCAGTGCAGTAGGTGATACAAATATCTCTGCTAGGGGACCTGCAATGTCATGGGATACATTTGATCAGGTCAGAGATTTATCCACCTTTAAGACCTCCAGCACTACCTCCTGTCATGTGTACTGCTTTCAAGGCATTAGTATTTACTTCAGAGTTCCCTAGCCTCCATTTTGTCCACAGTAAAAACTAATGCAAAATATTCATTTATCATCTCTCCCACCTCCTATGGCTCCACACAGATGACCTCGTTGATTCTCTTTAGTTTCTCTTTTGCTTTTTATGTACTTTTAGAATCTCTTTGTATTATCCTTAACCTTATCTGCCAAGGCCATCTCATCCCCTTTTTGCCATTCTGATCTCCCTCTTAAGAATGCCTCTCCACCCTTTATACTCTTAGAGATTCACTTGATCCTAGAGATCTACACCTAATGACTCTTTATTCCAAAGTAGAGCCTTAGTATCTTTATTCATCCATTGTTCTTACTTTTTCCAGCCTTACCCTTCACGAATAGGAACACAATACCTGGCCTCGTTAGCTCACTTTTGCAAGCCTCCCAGTTGCTAGTAATCTCTGAACAGTCTACTCCAATCAACTTTTGAAAGTTCCTGTCTAATACAGTCAAAATTTCCCTTACTCCAATTAAGAACTTTTGTACAAGGCCTATCCTTTTCCATAACTATTTTAAAACCAAAAGACTAATTGTTCAAAAGGAACACTTTGCAAGTCTTGCAACTCCTTTTGATCTGTTGATTTCTGGTGGCTTTCACTTTACATTGCTGCACAAGAGAGTGTTCTTCCTCACTGGCAGCACAGTGGTGTACTGTACATTGCAAAGGTTCAGAAACTAACTCAATCCAGTATGACACCATGATCATTGTGACTTTGGATAATCTGGGCTGGCTGCACATGTTAGAAGCTTGCATTGCTATTGGGATTTTTAAACTCACTCTACCCAGTTCGTAGTTTTGATTGTTCTTGATCTGTTCACTTGCTGTACATCTTCCATGTCAAACCCCGCCCCGCACCACCACCCCTGCCAATGCGAAGACAAACATCCTGGGTCTCAGGATGGTTAGACAACTGGCTCTTCCATGAGCACCACTTGCTAGGTTCACATCTTTCAGGATGCATTGAGATAATATGGTAGCACTACCCTGTGCTGATTTTGTTTTTTAATAAATGCTGTCCTACTTAAAAACTGAGATTTTCAAACATGAATTGCTTCATCTTTTGGCTGGTCCATACCTTATCCTTGGATCTGTGCAGTTGTCTATGCTCAATGTTGCCAAGTCATCTTCAGTTAGTTTTCCAAAAATCTGCCTAAATCTTTTTATAGGCAGTCATTGCTGCTAACCAGGATATCAACTTTGCCTCTGGCACAGTATTTTAAACCTGATAAGTTACAAGGGATAAAGTAAGTATTGCTATAATAAATTAGACTTGGATATCATGAACTTGAAGAATCCAGATGCTTATTACAGCTAGCTATTATATATAGATATCACATTCACAAGCATTTCAGTATTAAGAAGAATTAATTTCAGTTAGAACAGAAGTATGCTTTCAACAGAGTGCTATGCTTCAAGTTATCCCTGGATAAGATGGAGTGTGATCATTATACCTTAGGTTACATTGATCAATCTCAAGTACGTCTCTAAAAATAAAAAATAAAAAAGAAGAGGTATGATATATTGACTGAGACATAACCCAAGAACTTCCTTACTGGCCAAAGTCTACCCAAAGCAATACCCACTGCATTTTGCAATTTTTGACCTGATTAATTGCAAGTTTATAATTCAGCCACGGGTTACTTTTACTAGAAAAGACAAAACACTACAAGAGGAAAATACTACAAATAACATTAACACAGACAGTTTATCTGGAAGGAGGCATGGCTAGGGAAGAAAGGAAGCAATACGGGAAATGACAAATAACAGTTTTTAATAAGGAAGATAAGGATATTGGAGAAACTTAATAGTTGCTGCATCACCTCAATTTAGCCAATAAAACACACATACCAGACAATGGAAGGCTGTCTTCATTGAGCTTTTTCAATGCTCTGAGAAGTTGATTGAAGCTTTGTAAAATGTGGTCCTGATTAGCTTGAAGTAGCACCTTCTGAGCATCAGACAGCAAACGTGAAAGACTGAAAACAAGAAAAAAATGTCAGCCATTACTCATGTTCCTTCTATACAAGAAGAATAGATCACACAATGATTGACATCCTTTGCTATTAGGGAAGGCTACCACCTTTTAAATGGTCATCCCTCATTAAATCAGAGTTAGTGGGGTTCCACCAACCCTATCGCACTCCAGTGCCAATTGATGTACAGATATGGCAAGGAAATTCAATCCTTTATTATCTTAAAAAGTATTTAGGAGAAGGCATTGGAGTAATAGCAATATCATTACACAATGAATCCAGTACGCAGACTAATGTGCCAGGGACATTTTAAATTTGTAGACCGCAATGGAAATTCAAAGCTCACCCGATGGGGACCATGAAACTGCTGTCGATTATCATAACACCCATTAGTTCACTAATGTTCTTTAGGGAATGTGGGCACAGTGGTTCAGTGGTTAGAACTGGTGCCTCACAGCACCCAAGGACATGGGTTTGCTTCCACCGTCAGGCAACCGTGTGTGGAAGTTGCACGTTTGGTGTGTGGGGGTCTCTGCTGGGTGTTCTGGTTTCCTCCCACAGTCCAAAGATGTGCAGGCTAGGTGGACTGGCCATGCTAAATTGGCCACAGTGTCCTGGGAGGTGTAGATTAGGGGTGTTAGCTATGGGAAATGCCAGGTTAAGGGAGGAGGGAAATGGGTCTGGGTGGGGTGGCCTTTGGAGGGTTGATGTGAACTTGTTGGGCTGAAGGGCCTGTTTCCACACTGTAGGGATTCTACAAAGGCAATGTGCCATCCTTACCCCGTCTGGCTATATGCAGCTCCTTACCCCTTAGTAATGTAGTTAATTCTTAATTGCCCTCTAAGCAATTAAGGATGAACATTAAACGTTGGCCTAGACAGTAATGCCTACGTCTCATTAATAAAAATCTATTGTTAAAAATGCTACTGGTCCCTAGCCAATTCACAAAACTTCTCAGTTTGGTCTGGAATCACAACCATTGATCACAACTACGTCTGGCTCGTATTCTATTGTTCCAGTTAAGCTACTTCAGCATTTATTGTTTGGATACAGATACTCTTACCTAAAAATGTGCTGACAATACTTACATGGATTGATTGAAATTCCCCACATTTCCTGGAGTTTCTCCTGGGGTAGCATGCTGGAAGCAAGGATTTTTAATATTACAGATGATTCCCTGTATCCAAGGCAGCGTCCCTGCTGATGGTAATGCATGGTTTGGAAAATGACCTGCAAAAAAGTTAGCAAAAGCGAAAAATTAAAGTCAAACTTAAACTTTCTCCCAACTAGCCTCAAAGTCTACAGTTTTTATTCTTCAAAGACACCAAGTTATTTTGAGAGGAAAGCAGTAATAAACTCAAATTTCAATGTGGTGACTAGAACATTTAATCTAATCATGAATTTGCATGATGAATGCAAGTCTCAATGAAAAGTCAGCCAGTGGAGAGGAGTATAAAAATAAAAAAAAAAGTGTTTGCTGTCTATGCAAGTCATATATATTATATAAAATAAAAACTGGAACATTAGTTCTTTCTATGCAATTACGGCAGTTTCCATCTTGCTACTCCCAAGTATAAAAACATACCTTAAATAAAAGCAAAGTACTAGAGATTCTGGAAATCCAAAAGCAAAACAAATACTGGAGAAACTCAGCAGGTCTGGCAGTATCTGAAGAGTGAAGCAGAATAAACATTTAAAGTCCAATGACTCTTCAGAACCTCCAAAGAGTTATTAGTCAATGTTAACTGTTTTGTCTCTCCCCTCCCCTTCCAGATGCTGCCAGACCTGACTTTGTGCAGCACGCTTTTTTTCAAAATAACACTGACCACTCCAGGCCATTCTTTTCTATGTATCAAAGTGACTGAACAGTAAATACTAGCCTGGGAACAGGTTGTCAGTGTAAATATTTTGACATTGAACAAGCAAAAATGGAAAACCACCAATTATCTGACTGAAGCAAAATAGAACATATTTATTTCTGCTTTTAAAAATATTCCCAGGTCTAGGGAACATGGTTTAAACACAAAACAATCTTTTTAATGCAGTAACACATGAAGCATACCCAAGTCAGAATGAGCACAGGTGAAACAGAGTAAAACTTCATTTCCTAGCCTTGCCAGGCCAGGTTAAGCGCATGTCCTATACAGAATAGATGTGTTTATTTTGTCCAAAAATTGAGTCCACGCACTCAGTTCAAGATTTATTGAAAATTTATTATTATTTCCATCATCATTGTGTCTCTGATTAAAATGATCGTGGGGGGAAATTATTCTAAATTACTCAAAAGCTTCAGCTGAACTGCAGAAAGCTGGTTTAAACAGCAGTTAAAACAGCAGGCAAGGCAGCTCAGGGGAAGTATACAGCTAATGCCCAAAATAAATTATTTCAAATTTGGAGTGATGACAGATGAATTATAGGAAAAAAGCAGAGATAGTCTACTGCAGTAAAAGACAGCAAAGACGGTCATAAACAGCAAGAGAAAGAGTCCCAATATCTGGGTCACAAGGCATCTTTCATTTCTAAGTATATCCATTGTGTGCAATCAGCTAGAGTGACATTTACCCCCAAGTATTGGTTTTCTGCCAGTCACTCCAATTTTGGTAAAACCCTTATGTTTGGATTAACTTCTCATGGCTCAAGTCCCAATTTATTAGACAATATACTTCCACACTGTTACATTGTGACAGTCTGCTCACACTGGCTTCACTTCCTGAAACCATGCAGCATCGATGTCATAGCAACCTATGCTGGGAACTGAACTATATATGCAAGCACCCAAATGAGATCATATTACACAAGCTTCCACGTGCCACTACACAGGATCAGGGGATGAGACAGTGATAATGTCACTGGGCTAGTAATCCAGAATCCCATAACATTATCCTGGGGTTCATGGGTTTGACTCCTACCATAGCGAAATTAAATTTCTAGAACAAAAAATCTGGTCTAACAGCAACCACATAATCATTAACAGTCATAAAAACCCATCAAGTTCACAAGAACAGCAGACTGCCTTCTAATATCGTGTGACCTAAATGTGACTCCTGACGCACAATACAGTTGGTTCTTGACTGCCCACTGGGCAATAAATGTTGGCCTAGCCAGCAACACATTCATCCAGCAAATAAAAACTTTGCACTATGTTCACAAGTATCATAATTTCACATCAAGCCATAAGGTGATTGTGCTAAGTATTTTTATTACCCTGATGCTTCACGAGGTAATTCTCCACCAGGCAAGGTACGGATGTTTGTTTTGAATTAGATTTTTAAAAAACGTCAGTTTCAGGTTGGTTCCCTGCTGGAATTTGAGACAGCAGGTTAGTGTGGAGTTCAGCATCAAAAAATGATGTTTGGGTCATTTGGAACTCAATGATAATCAGGACTAATTTGAGTTTTTGGAATTGTTTTCCTGTTATTCTTGGGATTGCGTACAATTTGGGAAATAGAACTCTCGACTTTAATAACCAAGTGGCAGTAATTGGGTACTGATCCCCACCCCTGAGGTGACAGGCAGAGACTGGAGAGAAAGAGATAAACTAAACAGTATTCATACATCAACTGCTGTATCACTTACATTCATTCTGCTCAAATGATGGATGGGACTGACGCACCGAGACTAATATGAAGAAGAGGAAGAGAGGCCACAGAATCTCAATAACCAGCTGACCCTGGAAAACAAATGCCACAGAAATTTAGTAGTATTAATGCAGGTTGAAACACGCATTGCAGAGAGCTTTCTGTATCAGAATCCTTTACAATATACCAGGACAGTCCATTCAGTTTAGCTCTGTGGTAAAATCAGATGAGATAAAACCAAATTCTTAAGCATTTCAGGCTAGCAATGTCTTTTCACAGAATCCCTACAGTGCAGAAACAGGCCCTTCGGCCCAACAAGTCCACACCGACCCTCAGAGCATACCACCCAGACCCATCCCATATAACCCACCTAATCTACATATCCCTGAACACTACGGGCAATTTAGCATGGCTAATCCACCTAGCCTGCGCATCTTTGGACTGTGGGAGGAGACTGGAGCACCCGGAGGAAAACCCCACAGACGCGGGGAGAATGTGCAAACTCCACACAGACAGTTGCCCAACAGTGGAATTGAACCTGGGTTCCTGGTGCTGTGAGTGCTAACTACTGTGCCACCGTACCCCCTTTTGGCTGTAAATAAGGGTGACTTCTTACACGTTTCATATGAAAACAAAGGAAAGTCACACAGGGAGAGTGACAAAGTAGTATCTTCATTTTAAGACAGAAAGATGATGTTTGTATCATGCCTTTCATAACATCAGGGTGTGGCAAATGATCCAAACTAGTCTAGAACCAAGTATTTTTGGAATTTAGTCACTGCTGCAATGCAGAAATGCAGGAGACAAATTGCCAGGGATGTTAAATAACAATAAGAAAATGGTACGATCTGCCTAAGAAATCTTGAAGGAATGGTTAATATCGGCCAGGATAAAGGGAGATCTCCCCTGATCTCCAAAATTCAAGTGCAGTACTTCAAACCCTGCACACTCAGGGCCACATCAGATATCAGCTGTTTCCAGATTTCAGGTTGGGTGATTTGAGCCGAGAGCAGTCTGGATGAGATCCAGGAGGACAGGATAGAGCAGCAGTAAAACCAATAACTGGTCTGGAGCCACACTGCACAGCACCCAATGAAAGATTGTCCAAGTGAGCTTTTTGGATCTAAATTAAGATAGATAATATCCCACCGCTACCACATTTGCATACCGCCAGTTGTGTTAGTC
>JAHRHZ010000043.1:27433230-27531885 GCA_024137785.1 Ginglymostoma cirratum
TCAGAAATAGCATTTCTGATGAAGGGTTTAGGCCCGAAACGTCAAGTTTTCCTGCTCCTATGATGCTGCTTGACCTGCTGTGTTCATCCAGCCCCATGCTTGTTATCTTAGATAATAGAAGTTTCTAGTTTTCCATGGCCAGATGAGGTACAACACCTGCAGTGCACATGGGATCTTTTACATCCTAAGAAAGTAAACAGGGCCTTGGTTTATCAACTCAAATGACAAAATTTCCAATAGCATGGCACTCAGCATTAGTCAACTAGACCAATGTTTCAATCTCTACAGTACATTAATTTCCAACCATAAAGCAAATGTGTTACCATTGAGCCACAGCTGATGCATCAAACTACATCCCTAGTGTCTGTATAAATGTACCAGCAATGAGTCATTGCTGCTTTATCCACTGTAAAATCTTCTTGGATTAATATCTCAAAATCCTCCTAATTTTGCACCTTTCTTCCCCAGGCTTAAAAGACATTCTCCTCATTCTTTACAGGACATCTTCCTAGTTCATTTTCTTCCACTTCCTCCTTTCCTAACCTGTATTAGCCCAGGAACACAAGAAAAAATTGTGATTAATTTCCAATAAGAAGTTGGGGGAACATCTTCCGAGATTGTGGGAAATTTTGTGTAGTAGAGATAAATAACAAATGTATCTAAGTAAAATGAGGATATGGTGATCAAAAAAAAAAATTAGTGGCAAGAAAGCTCATATGCAGCATAAAACCAGCAGACAGGTGCAGTAGTAGTGCCCTCTGAGCCAGGAGGCCTGAGTTCAAGTCCCACCTGCTCCTGAGGTGTGTTGTAACAAAGGTTTATTAGAAAACATCTAAAACCAGTTTACTGCAGTTGGGTCAAAAGGACCACTTGTGTTGCAAAATTCTAAGTACTGCAAAAAGTTGTAGAGGATTACTTTGAAAAAAAAAAATCAAAAATTCAATTTTTATCCCAATGCCCTATGGGTCTTTGCCTTCAGTGTCAACACAAATGAGCAATCATCCAGGTCTGGGAAAACATTTGAATCAGTCTACAATTTTAAACTGGTCAGGTAACAAACTTTTGAGTCACCCAATGATTGGAAATTATGGCACTAAGAGGATGCATTTCAGCTGAGAGCTGCTTGGAGTTAGTGTTCATGAGATTTGAGCACTGCAGGCACGACAGTGATTTCTACCCATCTGAATTGTGTGATTTGTTAGCGCGCTACCATCTTGGACCAGTGTGGTCCTTGTGGTGTAGGGATTACCAACTGTGCTGGTAGGTCGGGATTTTGATGCAGTCACAATAAAGGAAAAAAAAGCAGTACTTTTCCAAGACCAGACAGTGGGTGATTAAGAGGGTAATATCGCCATCCACAAGTTTCCAAATGCCTGCTGCCCTTTTCATACTGGGCAGTTCAGTTGCAGGTTTGGACAGTTTTATGGATGTGAATCGTTGTTATCTTTTCATGGACGGTACATATTGCTGTTGCTGCGTGCTGCTGGTACAGGGTATGGAAAAGGTGGTAGGTTGGATAACACTCAAAAGATGGTCTTGGATGGTATTGGACTTCAAATACTGAAGCTGCACTCTTCAAGGAAAGACATGTCCAATTTGTGACTTGTAAACTGTGGACAGATGTTACTGCAGACAGAAAATATGACAATTTTGGAAAATTAATATCCACACCGGAGAATGGGAAGTTAAAGAATACTAAAACAGAAATAAAACCAAAATTGAAAAATGTAGATGAATTGAAAGAGGAGGCCAACAATATTTTAAAAAATCAACACCTGTTAACAGGTTAACCTTAATTCAATCCAACATTCAGTTAATTGACATCCAATAGTTATTAGCACTCTAGTCTCAATCAGAAGAGTGGTGCCAAGCCTTACTCTAGGACTTCATTTGTTCTAGAACGATGGACTAATCAAATCCTTTAGACATATTTTCACTTGTACAACAGAATTAAAAATTCATGTGATTTTGTAATCGGAGAAATACAATTGGTCTAAGACTAAGGGTACAGAGAGGCTAAACAGAACTCTGAGCCATGGTTTAATTGTCCTTTTCTTTTTTAATCTTTTTACATGCAGAAGTGCTATCACACAACTGAACTGCTTTTCCCATCAGCAAATCATCCATGGTATTTTCCATCTATTAACTACTACCAGTAAGTGACTGGTGTTTCCAAGCGTTCAATTTATGTGCAGAGCCCATTAAGAGCAATGTTGTACGACCAAAGGTGAGGGAGAGAGGCAGAGGGTTAAGTCAACATGGAGATGGAAGGGGAGCTAGGGTTCCTGTTCTTGGTCATCAAGTGACAACACTTAAAAATTACAGATATTGCATATAATAAAATCAGGCTCAACTCAAATGCCCACATGGATGACTAGCTGGCCAACATTGTCAAGAACTGGCTCCTGGCATTGACACTTATCTCAAGCAGGTCAAGAACAGGTGAAAGCCACCTTGTTATTGGACTGTTATCAGCTACTGTCTGATCAATCCTGAAAAGAATACAGAACACTGGGGAAAATAAAATTCTACTCATAGCATCTTGTGTGATATCTTAAACTGAAAATTAGAGACTTGTTTCATATTAAGCTGAGGCCACAGTGCTATCACTCAATTTGTGCACACGGGCACAGCAGCCAATTCTGAAAGTGAGAATATGTGCTTATTAGGTCTGAACTGTGCTGGCCACAATATGGACAGCTTATCAGAACTGGTGTATTAGCAAGAGGCACCACCATGTCACACAATTACCTTGAGTCAGGAAGGATGCCGATTTTCAAACAGGATCCTAATACTTGGTTACAACCATTGATCCCCAGCAGGAAGCAAAAGGGTATGGCCATAAATAATGATCAACTGAGTTTTTCATGATGCCCTTTGCTTGAAATGGCCTTCATATCCAAGTTTGAAAGTTCAAATCAGCGACATTTTAAAATTTAAATTATTTCTTCACATGCTGAATTTTGTACACAAAAACTCATGAGATTATAATATCAACAGGGTATGTGTTGCTCAATAAATCTTAAAAGGATGGCACAATGGTACTTGGAGAGGATTTTCCTGCAGGCTTCATGATCTGGTCATCAGGTTCAACGGGGAATCAGAAGACTGTTACAAGAGAAACCATTCCTTCGTGAGATTTCCCCCAAAATTGTTCTTTGGGTATGAAGCAATTTTATAGCTATTTTTTCAGCCTAGGATCCCTAGAGAAAAACTTTTTCCCCTTTGAGAGTAGTGGAAGGAGGTGAAAGGATTCAAGTGCCCATTATGAACCCAAACAATTACATTTATGGCCCTACCATGAGCAGCAAGGCCTGGAGTGCACAATGAAACTCTGGCTCAGGTAGGAATGCTGCCCAATGTGCCGCAGTCTCCTCATGACCAGAGGGTAGGATAGCAGCCAGGCCCACAAAGCTGGATGGTGATTAGCAGAGCCACTAGTTTGAAAAAAGGAGGAGCAGAATGCAGTAAGGTCCAAGATAGGGAGCACCCCAAAAAATGGACGCATCATCACTCCAACTTTTTGGAATTTTAACTAGAGGCTTTCCGGAGTGGAGATGGGAATTCTCACGAGAAGGAGGTATGGCTACTGCTGAGCTCAAGGTGGCAAAGGGTCCTAACATCCTACCTGGAATACTGAACCCCAGGTAAACTACATGCAATATTTCCTGTTGCCAATGGGGACCAGGAGCCAAGTGAAAAATATCAGCCAGCCTTTAAGAACAGGCCTTGGAGTGGCTCTGGTTAATTGGCTCCTTGGTAGATGCAAGCAGGTATAACCGCCTAGCCCACCTGCAGGGAAATGACACAGGCCAGTGTGGAGACAAACTGCACTGACCAACGTGAAATTTCATGTCTGCCAACCTCTACCCACACCTGGGGAGGGAAGGGTTAAAATCCAGCCCTAAACCCTTTGGGTTGGGATTGTAATTTAGCCTCAATACAATTTAAAAAGGTGTTCGAACATAGACCTGCAGGACAATATTGCCACCACTTCTGCAGCAATTGGCAATCGCACTCAAAGGGATCAAGAATTGCTGATGTGGGAAGTTAAATTAAGATATCACAGTCATGCTCATTCAAGGTTGGAGCTAAGGCACCTTGTTTTATACAGATGTGACTTTGCTATACCTAATGTCAGAGAACTGGGAGGTAGATACCTAGTTCCTTGAAATGGGAATAGTTCCACTACCTAGCACTTAACACTCACCTTCGAGCAGAAGCAGTTTAAAAAGCTCAAGAAATGATTTCAGAGATACGATTATAAAACCAGAGTAAGTATTGTTTCAGAAAAAAAAGTTGAATCTTTTTATCTGGCACTCAATGATAATTGGTACTCCAATTGTCAAACTGCAACAGGGCAAACCAACATTTCTGATACAGGAGGAGAGTTCTGATTTCTTAGCAAATGGACAGATTAGTAGAGACATTGCCATGGCAAATTCAGCAGTTAATGATTGACTATTAACTACTGACTTTTATACTTCAAAACAAGCAGGTTGACTAATTTCTCAATGTATGCACTGAACAATGAATCGGACATTAGCTGTCACTTATTTTGCTCTGTCTGCAAAAAGCAAGGCCCTGTGTATTAGGTGTAGCCTCCCCATACATGCCAATGAGATACGAGGAACCAACTGACAGCCTTAAGTTGGTTCAGTGTAATTCTTCACAGAATTATCCTGCAAATGACACCCAATTTCAGAATCACATCTATTTTTAGCCACTTGAGTTTTGAGAGCACAGGTTGATTGCAAGCAAGCCTGTGACTGGATACCCAAACAGCTAATGGATACACTAATTAATACTATCTTTGGAACCAATGCTTACATACTTGGCATCACTCCAGCACTGAAATTCTTATATCATAGGAGTCACATGAGATAGGCAGAACATGTTTTTGATGTGACAATGTCATCCTGTCAGAGGGGAACAACTTTGGTTTTTATTCACTTATGTGATGAGGGAATTGCTGGCTAGGTCAGCATTTATTACCCATTCCTAATTGCCCAGAGGGTAGTTAAGAGTCAACCACATTGATGTTGGTCTAGAGTCACACGTAGGCCAGACCAGGTAAGGATGGCAGGTTTTTCCATGTCCTTTAGGGAAGGAAACTCTGGTTTGTTGAACAAATAGTGGATTAAGTGGTCATTAAACTCAAATCCAGATTTTGTTTTAAAAATTCAAATACAATCAGGGCAGGCTTCAAATTCAGGTCCCCAGGACATTATGGACATTACTCTGGACTAATACTCTAGCAATAATACCACTAGGCCATCGCCTCCCCTCCTACTGGATAGTGGCAGCATGAAACATCTAGCTTCACCTGTTGCTCAAATCTTTGAGATACCTTAGTTTTTCTTGGTTTACCAGGTAGACGCTTCAGGACTAAGCAGGACTGCTTTAGGGTCTTTCGTGAGTTTGCAAGATAGAACAATTCTCACTACATCAGGATAGCCATTATCCTGCAGACTGGCTTTGATGTGTCCTATTTTAGTGTCAAGCTAGCATGAATAAACGACTTGGATGTTATTTGAGGTTGCCAATAAAGCTAATCCTAGAGCATGTGCAAGTGTGGGAATCCAAAGGATTGTAGTGACCAGTGAAGGTAAGTCTGTGGTAGATAAAACCACCGTTTTCCAACTGGGACAGCAAGGAAAGGGTTGGGGGGTTTAAATTGGCTATTCCATTTGAAATGTGAATTTGAGCACAGGTTGAATCATTTCTCACTGCACATCATGCAAACTCATGAAAGGCCATAAGGCCCTATTGATCCTGAAAAGGAATCTCAAATTTTTGAATTGGTGAAGCTAGCTGTTTCATGCTGTGGGTATGCAAAAAGCAGCACAAGAGGATGTTTGACTTATTCATTGTTTTAGGGATGTCCCTAAAACATCCTGTCTCAGGACATGCCCCCGGGAGACACTGGATTATGACTTACTAAAATGGAGAAGGTTCATTTGGAAAGATACCACACATCAAGAGACTTAACATGTAGGACTGAAGTTGCAAAGAACAAACCTTCAACCAACTCATCGACCCAACTCTTCATCACCTGCTGCCTAATGTGGAAGAGTTTGCAGATCACATGCTGGACTCTGCTATCTTAGAATCCTACAAACCAGGAGGAGTGGATGCCTAAATTGCAGATATGTGTACAGGGTGCAATGATTTTCATGCTAACGTTTGGAAGTATTACAACAAAATATCACACCGCTACCATCTCTACAAATTATATGCTAATTATTTCTACACTAATGTCCCAGAGGAAATATACTTGTAAGGGAGTTTCCAAACTCATTGCTCTCCAACTTAGCAAATTTCAATCATGGTTCAGGGTCACAACTGGTGTTACTGCCACTGTGCTATGGAAAAGAGGAAACAAAGTTCAACAGAAGTCTCATTCAAGTGACAGACAACTAGGGGTTTAAAAACAGAACTACACTTGGTTATGGTCCTATACCCTCCACCAAGTAGCCTGTCAAGACCCAAATACTAGAGCTGACTAGACTTAAGTAATTCCCTTGAACATGTAGTGAGACTTCAGGAGACAGTGAGTTTAGGAAGGAATTGCATTTTGCAATAACTTTCTCAGTCAGACATTGCCACTTTAAGAGCTACTCTGAGAAACCACCAAGACTACAAACAGGAAGCACCGAAGAGAGCAGAAAGTATTAAAGACCAGGATCATATCAGATTAACAGATCTCTAACTCACAATTTGCCTTTTCCGATAGGTGAAATTCTTCCAAAGAAGGAGCCCAAGCTGTATCCAGAAGCTCATTTTTGTCTTTATTGTGCATTAGGTAGCAGAGGTCACCTGCATTGCAACAAAGAAAAATGGAAAACTCTCAAGTTAACTTACATTTTGCCCCTTCTCCAAGAAAGATTTACATTTTTCTAGCATCTTCTACAAGCAGTAGACCTCAAAATCATTTCACCAAATGAAATACCTTTGAAATGTCAAGTTTTTGAAATACACTGTATTCCCCTGAAATCCTGTTTGTGAAGTGCAATTTTTAAGTGACCTGCAACAAACTCTTTAGGGTTTAAAAAAATGGTTTCTTTATGTTTTCAAACCTTGGGATGAATAACATATGCACTCAAGAGGAAAACTCACAATTAAGGATAACTTAAATCTCAAGATACAGACAGCAATTCATATCATTGATTATTGCCTGAATCCAAACCATCAACCTCTAGTGAAAGGTAACCAAAGCTTTGGAAGAACTCGGGTCTGTCAACGCCTTTGGAGAGAAAAGCAGAGTTAACAATCCCTGAAGAGTCAAATCAGGTTTAAAAACCTGAACTGTTCCTCTCTTCAGGTGAGAGACCTCCTGAGTTTCATCAACATCCACAGTATGTTACTTATTTCAGGTGTTCAGTGCAAGCTTCTTTCTTGTAGGACTTCAAATTTAGGTGGGTGCAGTTGGCTGAAGTGGCAGAATTTCTTTTAGCATTTATTAAAAGATAACAACTAGATGAGGTTAATGTACACAATTTGCTCCATGCTTGTGGATATCTGGAATCTTCCAGAGAATATGCTTCAAGGAGGCTTTAGTCCAGAGGTGGACTTAGCTCAGCCTGGAGTCTGGTTTTCTGGGAGGAAAAAGTGTCTTATAGGTAGTGATCTTAACCATAGACTAAAATTTTACTAGAATGCAGCAAGGTTCAGAAAATGCAAATGAAACCTCTTTCAAAGATCAAGGGTTTTTGTATCTGATGCCTCATTAAGGATGAATTTGGTTAAAATGACCATTTTTGTGCCACTTGTTAAAAGCCACTGATCATTGAACGAAATACATGATGAACAATTAGCAATACTTTAGGTAAAGGTAAAGTCACCACAGACCCAGAGGACCAGAATGCTGCTCGGAGAGAGATGACTGGTGATGCTTTAATCAGAGGGTCACCACAGCTCAGACAGAGGACAGTTAAAAAGGTAGGACCTTCATGGGTAACCTCAACTGATACAGCTATTGCTGTTGCCATTACTCTGCATCACAGGCCAGGCATCCACCCTACAGAATTAATCAACTCCCAACCGCTTGAGGTATAATGAGCTTCAATAGCTCCCAGTTGTTTACCAGACCCTGTTGGGGAGATACTGCTCAGCCTTAGGTGGATTGTAATGACAAAACATTGCAAATTGCGTGATTCCAGAAGGCTGATGATTTCTGAACTCTATCCTCGTAATTACTACTTGGAACTTCCCAGAAATCAGTCAAATTAAATGCAATTGATAGTGACCATGTTTTATTCTGACAAAGTCCATTTTTAGATTTTAAAATACATTTTACCTTCTAGGTTTATGCATCTGACAACCAGATTTAAAAACCCCATCCAAAAGATAACACCAGTGATTGCATAGCACACTTTTTGTTTAATGCTGGAGCCCTCAGCTTATTTTTGCTCAGCTATCAATCATGAACCTTGCATCTTGTGATTCAGAGCAGTGAGAGTGTTACTGACTGTCATTTAGCAAACTCAATCTGGCTATGGGGCAAAACCCTGTACTCCATCATACAGATGCTGTTTACCTCCATATGACTGACTCCATGGCTGTTGATTCTTAATGGGGAGGAGATTCACTGCTGCCCTCTAATAGCTTATTCAAGGTGATCATTCATCATACATCTTTCCAAGTTGGGAGTATGGTAGACTATTCAGCTGTAGACAGCATTACAACCGTCCTCATCTGATTTCAACATCAACATTAACTATATGGCAGAAAGAGATGGAGGCTTGTGGGGGCTTTATAAAGAATTGAGAATACATTTCTTTTGGACAAGCATGGGATGGTTCCAAGATTGCATCTTGATAGTACATTAAAAAACAGGTTTTAGACAAACAGGAAGTTAAGCTGGAGTTGTTCTAATTTCAATCTTACAGTAAGTTCAGGATAAAAGTTCTTAATCAGCAACAGCTAATAGATAGGAGAGCCAGGTCGATGTTAGTACTCAGTTTCCCCTCAGATTGCAAATGAAAAAGGGTAAACAAAACCAGGACAATACTTTCAGACATACCAGAGTAACAATGGGTCACAGCTAGAAAGAGCAATATAGAGGAATATTTCTTTACATGCCACATTTCAGGGTTCAGTGGTAATCTGTATCACAATTAGCCCAAGCATCTTATGGGGATTGCCTCATGATTTATTAGGATGGCATCAGCCGGGAGTGTAAAAATAGTATTCCTGTGACCAGAATCTGATATTCATTGTTTTCAGGTGTACTTGTTCAACTTCTAACAGAAGAGCCAGCAAATAAGATTTTATATAAATTGAAACCTTATATAAATTCGTAACCAAAAGATAGGATAGTTGTGGTCAGATTCACAAACAGGTTTGTGAAATAATTAAAGCTATGCAAATACTACGTTGGGTATCACTAGACTTCAACATCTTGTCCCCAACTTTTTCATCGGATTGGAGCCTCACTTGCTAGGCCAAAACATATTAACTACTCCCAACTGTCCTTGAGATTTGTGGTAAGCTGTTCTCGAACTACTGTTTGTCCATGTAGTGTAGGTGCAACCAAAACGCTGCTAGGAAGACAGTTCCAGAATTACTAGTCAGTATAGGGCTATTGATTCATCAGTTGAGGGGGTTTGGGGGCAGTAGTTGATCAGCAGAAGGGTTTCCTTCATGCACAAGACATCATTGGATTTGGATATTGGGGACTCCCAGGGCAACACCCTTCTGCCTATATACCACTGCTCTGCCACTGGGATAAGGCATACCTAGGAATGGTGGTGCTTTTGTCTGGGATATAGGTCACACTTAATACAGACAAATGTCAGGTTGTTACGTGACTAGTGTTGGGAAACTGTGCACATCCCCAGTTGTTTATGAGGAGGATTTTGCAGTGTTGACAGATTGAGTTTGTGGTCATTTCCAGCGCCAGTCAACACTGGCGCACCCACCTGGTTCAAGTCATTCTAGACTTTGTAGCGGTTTGATTTAAATAAAAAAGGGAGTGTCCTGCTGGGTCATTTCAGGAGGGTAGTCAAGCACATTGTCAAGATAAGCAAGGACAGATTTCCTAAAATGTCATTACAAGAAAGGGTTTTTTTTAAAAGAAATGACAAAGCAATAATGTTTTCTGATCACATCTATTATGACTAACTTCTAATTCTTGAGGTGTTAGCTGAATATAAATTTTACCAGCTACCATGGGATTTGAACCAGTGACCCCACAGCACTAGCATGGGCCTTTGGCTTAGTCCAGTGATTAGAATCCCTACAGTGTGGAAATAGGCCCTTTGGCCCAACAAGTCCACACCTACTCTTGGAGCATCCCACTCAGACCCATCCCCCTATAACCCACACACCCCTGAACACTATGGGCAATTTAGCATGGCCAATCCACCTAGCCTGCACATCTTTGGACTGTGGGAGGAAACCCATGCAGACACAGGGAGAATGTCTGTGTGGAGTTTGCACAGTCACCTGGGGCTGGAATCGAATCCAGGTCCCTGGCGCTGTGAGGCTGCAGTGCTAACCACTGAGCCACCATGCCACCCATTGTATTAGCACTGCATCATCATGTATCAATGCACCCTTTCCCCCCACTTCCAACCCCTAAATCCCTCTGATTTGAGAGTTAACAGACTTCCCAACCATCTTGTTTCAGACAAACATTGGTACGATTACAATTCTCACGTCAGGAACCAGATGCGTTCACTTCCGAGTCCCCAACATCACACCATTTTCAGCAATGTGTATGTACTGCAATTCTAATAGACTAGTTAGTTAATTGGTCTACAGCAAGGTTCACTGCCCAGCTAGCAGGTGGGCATGGGAAGGACATAGGACACAGCCAGAGAGATAACTTGAAAGGCAAGAGGCAGCCATTTTTCCCAAAGAGGAACTGAATGGAAGGCAATAGGCAGGGAGGATGCCAGGACAGTCACTCCACCCTCTGCCCCACTCCCCAACTTTTAAAGATCAGAGGTGATGAACTAATGTACATAAATCCTGTTCCTTGCCAAGCCGAGGAGATCAGCAACAGGAAGTGATGAGAACCAGATGCAGCGCCAGAAATATTTCGGTGACTTGCTTAGATCTGCGGAGGTTAATCCCAAGATCAACCTTGATGCTGGCTGGTCAGCTGCTATCAGAACACAAAAGGGCAACATCCCGAGGACAATTCTCCTCAATCAGGGAGGAGTAGTACATTCAGAAACCTAAATGTCTCAAAGGTCAGAACTGTGTTGGACTGGAGACTGATTGCAGACTGCAGCTTATCACTCCCATTTTCATTCATGCGGGAGAGACGGGGCCAAGTTTAACAGCACCTTTCTTCACCTTGCAGCCAGAGGGGAGATGAACACTGGGGACATCATAATAGGGCATATCTGGATGGTGAGGTTGCTTCACAGGCATATTGGCCTTTGTTCTGGCAAGAGTGGCAAGTTATAAAACAAACCTCTCCAGGCTTGGGGATGCAATGCTCCCCTTGCAATGAATGGTCAACGAATAAACTATTACCTCTACTTTAGGCCGTGCAAGTATCTGATGACACTCAATCTTATCACCACTTTATTCTACATCTGCCTCAGACCCAGCTGCAGAGGGGTGGAGACCAGTGTCTACTTGTTTCTCCTTCTCTGGAGCAAAAAGGCACCTCAGAGCCTGCACAATTGCATCTCTCTAGTACACTTCAAAATAGAGGCTATTCACTTTGATGGGCCATTTGAGAAAGTAACGTCAAGATTTGAGATAGGTGGTCACTGGGAAATCAGACAAAGACAGGCAGACTATGTTCTGTCCAGCAAGGAAGCAGCTGCAACTGCTGGAGAATCAGTGTGATCTGCACGTGCAGATGTCAGTGAAAGAAAGAGTCCATCCATGTCACCCACTCCATATTGTCTCCGGATGCACTTCACATTTATTCTAGAAGGAGGAGATGAAATAGAAGAAAGTTTGGGGGAAAGTCATGCACGCTCAACAAAACACTTCAAATGGAATACTGGGTGGAGATAGAAACTTTGTAATTACCTAAGAAACAGATGGCTGCCTTGATGGGGTAACAATTCAACTGAGGTTCATCTGACAATCTGGCTGGTAAAGAATCACTCTCGCACTGATCAGCTTCTGGTCATTTGTAGTCGAGTTGTTGAGCTAAGGCCAGTGGCACAGAAGTGAAAATGATTCATCCCCAAACAGAACAGGGAATAAACTCCCGTACAGAAATAAACAACTTGTTAGCAGGTGGATGCACCACTCAGCTAACTAGACAACTCTGCTTCAAGGATCAACCTGGATTTGGCACAAGAGTCTTAAGGTGTTACCAGAGAACTGCTTTTACAAGAGGGAAAAGCAACTGGGAGAAAAGTTGAACCGCAACCGGAGTTCAAACTTCGCAAGCTGCTCTTTTGCCCATCTCCCATGTATTGTTTTTTTTAAAAAAAACTTTTGGTGGTAGTTTTTGTATGCCAGTTGTAACGCTTCTAGGATCCAGAAAAGCATTCAAATGGTTTTGTTTTTAACACCGAACTGTTTAGATTAGTCTAGCCCTTTGACAGCAGTGCTCAGATTCTACTTGTTTAAAAGGAAATTTATAAAAAGATATGCCAGGCAGAAATTTATTGCTGGAACATTACTGGCTTTTGTGGTTGACTGCATATCAGATTTTCCTTCTGGATTTAGAGGACACTCTGCTCTCCCTGTACCACTAAACTTACTGTCATAGCTTAGAGGGCTTCCTCCTCTTCCCAAGATGTTTTACTGCATGGGATATATCCATATGCACTAATACACTAAACTGTTACACTGTCAGGGTTCTAAAAACATTATAGGATCTTAAAATCCACTTAAGGAGATTCCTGCCAGAGTCAGATAGCCAAAGAGTCCAGTCTGCTGTCACTCCTCCAGCAGAAACAGGTTGGCAAATCTTTCCTTCATTACATCATTGACTACATTTCAAAAGTAGTTCCTTGGCTATTAAGCATCCATTGGTCATGAAAAATCTCGAGGGTTATATTATCATATAAATGCTAGTCTCTGTTTGCCTCATGTTTCTTTTGACTTCACCTCGAGCCCATTCCCACCAAATGAGGTGGGTTTCATATCCCACAGTCAGCTCTCCCATTCCCAGCAGCACCATCAACAGGTTCACTGATACCAAGTCAAGAGCTCAAAGGTTCCTGTTCAATGATGACTTAGCTAATTTCAGTAAGGGTGACTACATGAGGCTTTACAACTGGTCCAAGTGCCTATAGGTTAGTGGGGAAAATATTACTTAAAATTGACTGTCGTCCCAATACAATCTTTGCTAGACAGTGCAAATAAAGTCATCAGGCAGCGTGCAAGATTGAATGTCAAATCGGATGCATCATTGATTTGGCCTGTCAGCACCAAGCAAGTTTTGGCATGAGTGTAAGAACGGTTTAAGAGTCATGGATAAGACTTTAAAAAACATGAAAATTAAAGTCAACCTCTGTTCATATCTTCATATAAACATCAAGAACATAACATGTTGACATTGTATATATAGGCTTTTTAAATGCATATGCAGTAAACATGAGTCATTTAATAACATACATTAAAAATCTTTATCAAGACAGTGAGAAACACTTTTCAAGTGTGTCTGAAGGTTGAAAAGGAGCTAGTATTAGTCAGAAAACTGAAATTAGCCTCACCCCTCAGATTTTTATTTTAAGAAATCTAGAATTTAGGCAAAAGTCCAAGGCCTACATGACAGCACAGCATAAAGGATGAAAAGATTACTCAGAAGAGAAACAGAGAAATAAGTGAGTTCAGAGACAGGTTTATCATATTTGTGGGATGCTTATTCGCATGTCACGGAACGCAAGAACCTCAGTCTTCACTCGGAGATTTTGAGATTTACTCACCAACTAAGCAACAATGCCAAAAACAGCCCTGTCAAAAACATTAGGCTCTCAGCTTCAACAGGACAAACTAACCACTAACAAACAAGGTTAAGAACAGCTGAATTATCTGAATCTTTCCAGGTTTCTCAACCTCAGGCGCCAGAGTTGACTCAAAGCTAGTTTGTTTTAAGAACCTATCGATTGTAGAAGGAAGGGGAAAACTGAAGGCACGATAAGCTTTTAAGTCCTGAAAATAAATGAGAACAGATGATTTCAAAGTAGCGAGGATGCAGGGATGAAGAAGCGTGCACAAGACAGGGAGGAACACGAGACTGGAATTTGTGAACAGACAGTATAGACAAAACAAGATAACAAAAGCTCCAGGATTTTGATAAAGTAGTTGATAATATTTCTGTTAAAGCACTCACTCCTACTTCATTCGAGAACCTTTGATATATCTTTAGTGTTCAAAACATCAACTGTTCCTATCCAATAGAGACTCAAATACACATCTGTTATGGACCAGACCAAAGCCTTCAAAATATTCAGAAAATAGCCCAGACCTTAACCTTTTCTTACTTTAAAAGGTTAATGTTAGGTAATGTATTCTACGTGCAATTTGATTTAAAACCAGATTTAAAGCAAAACACATCTTACTCATCCACTATTGTTAAAAATACAAACAAAAGAAAAAAGGAATTGCAGTAACTCAACTCTATTGGAAAGCTTAGATTAATAGAAGTATTGATTAATACCAATTAACTGTTCTAATACAGTAACATCCCGTAACCACACCCATGACAAAAGGCAAATTTAGAAAACAGCTTGTCTCACATGCAATTGTAGTGCTTTTGGCTTTAACCGAGAGGGGAAAAAAGTAACTCTCACTTCCCCAACAGCAACTGCTGAAAACTAAACTAAGAATCCTGGTTATGAGTTTGACTACACCCATTCAGGCTGCTTCTAATGTTCCAACTTTAGAAAACCAAGGCCTCAAACAGTTTATTTCTTACAGACTGCTCAGTACCTCTCGTTCAATCTCAAACAAAAACAGGACAAGATATACCTCTCAAAGTCACAGTATTGTCACACACCAATGATTCGACTGTAGAAATGAGTTGACTATAGACAGCGATACACTTATCCAAAGCAATTATCTTCAGAATGAAAGTACACCCCAAACATTAGCTTCATAATAAAGTCTCCATTACACAATAATGTCATACCACCAACTTGTTTTTAACTCTTTCACCCCAACCGTCCTGAATGGGGATCATAATCACCTTTAGTTAGCACCTACACAGAGAACAGGAGTCTTCTCATTTTAAAGCTGGCCTTGGTTTTTCCAGCAGGCAAAGTCATTTTGTACAGCAACCTCCAACTAGCCTTTCTTTTCTGGCCCTGACATGTGGGCACTGCCAAAATATTGTTCAATACCTCCAGTTCATTTTCACCAGAAATGACAGAAAACGTATTCTACCCACCATGTTCCCCTCAGAATATTTTGTATTGAGGGAAGCATCGTAGCCCAAGTCCAATCCTTCAGACTCAGTTACTTGTGACATGGAGGAGTAATCTAGTCTTCTCCATAACTTAGTATTAAAGTCAACTATCACAACAACTGTCCTCCACCCAAACCATCCAGATGTGGCTTTGCTCAGCGAAGACTAGGAACTGAATATGGAACTTTCCTCATTTGGTTCAGTGGAAGGCCATGAATGAACCAGGATCTCAACTCAAATCTCTCATTTTAGGATTGGTTTATTACAAGGAGGAAAACAACAATATATTGTAGATGTGAACAATCTCAGGATGATTGCAATACAATAATTTAGATGACAAGTACAACTGGTATTTACAAAGCATCACATTCAATTTCCCAAGGGGTGTAATAAAGCACCATTTGAAACCAAACCATATCAGATTAGGGCAGTTCGTTAAAGGCATAGGCAAAAATAAAAGATTTCAAAGAATTTTAAGAGGAAAAAAATAGGTTAGGCAGAGGTTTAAGGATTTAGCTGTTTAGGCTTTGACAGATGAAACTGTTTGCAGTGATTAAAATCAAGAATGGTAAAGAGGTAATAATTGAACAATTGCAGATACTTCAAGAAAGGCGGGCTCTTGTAGCACATTGATAGAATCCCTGCCTCTAAGCTAGGCAAGTCCCACCTACCCCAGAAGTGCATAACAACTTCTGAAGGAAAATATCCATCTCAGGGAAGTTAGTGTTGCAGGTGTGTACAATTTTTAAATTGTAGTACTGCTTAACTCTGAATCAATATAGGTCTGCAAACACATACAGTGAATGCAAACATATGAATAAAGAACAGAAATAGACCGTTCAGGGCCTCTGCTTCCACTAACTTTTCACAGAGTTAGAAAAACTCAGGGGCCTCAAAACAATTTTGCCTTATCTTAAATGGGCAATCCGTAAATCTATATTCTACCCTGGCAAAGTCCCTGAGGACTTTATTTCAATCAAGTTCCCTTTAACAACTCCAGCATGACCTGCTTTTCCCTCAATCAAACCCATCCTTTCCAGGTATAGTCCAGAAAATCTGACCTTTTTCTGACATATTTGTATTCTCCCCTAAAGAAAGGTGACCAATACTGTGCCCAGTACTACAAATAACAGACTCACCAACATCCTGTATAACTGAAGGCTGGCCTCCCTACTTTTTATTCATTTACTCTAGAGATAAACAGGACTTAGAAACATAGAAGGTAGGAGCTGGAGGCAGCCATTTGGCCCTTCAATCCTGCTCCACCATTCTTCATGATCATGGCTGATTGTTCAACTCAAAAACCTAATCCTACTTTTCCCCCATGATCTTTGATCCTATTTGCCCCAAGTGCTATGTCTAGTCACCTCTTGAACACCTTCAATGTTTTGGCATCAACTACTTCCTGTGGTAATGAATTCTACAGGCTCACCACTCCTTGGGTGAAGAAATGTCTCATTGGTCCTAAGTAGTCTATCCTCATAACGTGACCCCCTGGTTCTGGACATATCCACCATCAGGAACATCCTCCCCCCTGGAATCTACCCTGTCTAGTCCTGTCGGAATTTTATAAGTGTCTATGAGATCACCCTCATTCATCTGGACTCTAGTGAAAACAATCTCAAACTAGTCCAATTTAGAACACAGGCAGCTGGGACTCCTGACCTTGTCAATAAGGGATGGAGCAAAAAGCAGGGGGCTGAACAGAAAGACATGAGAATACTTAAATCTTGAAGTAAAGAAACAGATGAGGACTTCAGTAGGTAAGCAAAAGTTGGGTAAGTGTGTAACAACATCTGAATGGGTTGACAAAAAAAAAAACACATCTACAAAAGAGAGAACTTGTAATAGTGTAGAACTCTTTCAACCAAAGTGTGATTAGTTTATCTGCTCCACAAATGCAAAAGCAAATGACATTCATTAAGTCACTGGATGGTTAGACAAGACAGAGAAAGTTGAGTTACAATGAAATAATTGACTAAACTATGGTAGCCCAGCTCCAGTTCTGGTTCCTTAAAGCAGCACAGACTGAGGACTAAAACTGTGGTCTGGATGGCTGGGCACGTTACTCAGCAGTGCCTTCACCTTAAGCATTGAGGTGCTGAAGATAGGAACAGCCACTGACCTAGAAAAGCACAAATTCCTTCCATTTACTTTAGTTTCCACAAGTAACAAAGTATATCCTGCTATCTGGTCCCTAAATCTCTTCAGCTCAAATTTTCTGCTGTTCCTTACCTATGTACAGTTATATTGGTTTGACTATCTAGTGTCCTCATTCAGGTGAGACCTTTTCATACTAGAAACTTCAGTGAGTGTTAATTAAACAATGGTAGACACAATAACTGAATGCAAAGACATGTGACTTCAATACTTTAATTATGGCCTGAAATCTCTACCACTCTAAATTCCCAGACTGCTTAAAGTAGCATTAAATCTTTAAGCACCTAAGCAGCACACAAACAGTAACATGTAAAACCTCTTAAAAGTCAGCACATTCAAGCAACACATTGGAAAATTCCATTTTTAAGTAAGAGGCGTCTGTTCAAAACTCTTCTCAGGAGCAGGATGGAATAAAATCAGTATCACTGGACCTCGTATCAGCTGGAGAACTGCCAATGTTCTCTGAGCCAGTCAGGCAAACCAAGTCTGAAAATAAAATTATGGTTTAAAAAGGAAAAGAAATCCTCCCACTAAAATACCTCAAAATAGTTTAAGGATTTTCCTTAACATCCTAAAGACGGACATTAACAGCATGAGGAGATTAACACAAGTATTTAGCTACGACAGTTCCAACAGAACTGACCATATGAGCTAATTAGATATTAGCAGTGAGCACTTCCTGTTCAGCTTCTAATACATTTCAATACACAGCTGCATCTACATAGAGTATAAGTTACAGAACAGTCTCATTCAGTTAGTTATGTCTTTAACAGTTTTAGCACTTCAATTGGATCCATCTACACTGATACTATTTCCCTACCAGGATCTTTGTACACCTGCATTTGACCTTTAAGTTACCCAATCCCGTAAAAATGATTTTCATACCAAGAGTACGAAAGGATAAAGACAGTGATTCATTAGTAAGTACTCTATTTGATGAGATTTGCTCACTTCAGCTGGGATATTATAATCCAGCTCAGTCCCTGGATTAGGGAGGGACAGGAAATGCAAGAATCACTCAGTCCCCAATTCTGATCATTACCCATCAAATCAGACCAAAAAATGGATAAGGATGAAAGTGTGAGAACAATGAGCCAGGGAACAGTTGGCTGATGATCACAATCTAAGCTGATATTTGAAGAATGGTCACTTGGGTGAGAAATCAAAGAGCAGCCCAAACTGAACCACAGGAGGAAACTGAAAAGGAGACAAAATGTTGCAGTTGTTTCTATCTCACTCTTCAAGCAATTTAAGCTGGCTCACAACTAGCAGCATGCTTGGTCCCTCAGCTACAAAACGTACAAAGTTAAAAATGCCATAATCTAGGCGTAACTGTTGCGGTACGTTTCAGCAAATAAGCTTTCCTCCCTCCCTCCCTCAGCCTGTTATTCAGTTAATTACCCTAGTTACAGGCTGCTCCACTTCAGAAGACTGGCTTTGCTGGATAACAGCACACATTTCAAAACACTGCAAAGCTCCTCTGAGACAGCAATTTATTTTTCCAGGAGAAAGATCCATGAATCATACTCTAATCAGGCTTTAGATAAGCGATGCTCATAACAGTCCCTGAACTATGTGCAACATTCTCCTGGACTTTGTTTAAAGCCAGGATTCAATAGGACCCTTTACCCCATTATCCACCAATTGGGAAGTGGCCACAGAGCAACCCATTAATTCAACTGGAAATGTAAGTACATCAAATATATCTCTCATCTACTGGGGAGGGGGATGGATGGCCTAAGAGTGCCCGGAATGACTTCCAAGACCACATTCTCTGTTAGGGGTGACGCAAGTGACTCTTCCATCCCTAGAGTGGATGGAATTACAGCTTTCCTAAGCAGGAATGCAAACAAACTTGGGGGTTGTGATCTTTACAGGTCAGGGTAACATAGGCCTAAAACAACTCCAGGATAAATTTGTTTTGCAAACCATCTTTCTCTGCTATTTCAAAGTGTCTGCTGAGAGCTATACAAGTCTAACTAAAATAGCAAAAATGTTGGCATTTCTCAGAATATACTGCAACTCTGCATGCTTATCCCACTGTTAGTGTCCTTTACATACGACAGAATTGCAAATTCCAGAAGTCAAGACCACTTCAAATTGAGGTTTTATTTTGCAGGGTGTCTATGAGCTCTTTTGCTGCTACAAAGTCTCAGGAGAGTCCTGGGAGCACAGTGGCTCGGTGGTTAGCACTGCTGCCTCACAGTGCCAGGGACCCAGGTTCAATTCCACCCTTGGGCAACTATGTGTTGAGTTTGCACATTCTCCCCATGTCTGCGTGGGTTTCCTCCCACAAGTCCAAAGATGTGCAGGTTAGGTGGATTGGCCATGCTAAATTGTCCATAGTGTCCAGGGATGTGTAGATTAGGTGGGTTATAAGGGGATGGGTCTGGGTGGGATGTTCCAAGGGTCAGTGTGGACTTGTTGGGCTGAAGGGCGTGTTTCCACACTGTAGGGATTCTATGAATGAATCCATTTTCTCCCCAAACTTCTGCTCTAGCCAGCCCTCACCCCTCTATTACCTTGGTAATGTCACTCAAACAGAATGACATCATCCAATCAGTTTACCTGATGAACTAGCCCTTTCTTCTCAACCTGTGCTCAACTCTCAGCCCTCTTGCTGTCTTGCATGACCAGGAGAAATGAAGGAAAAGGTAGGAATGACCATTTCACCAGCAGGGATGCAGAGTCTAATAGTATACTGATTATAGGTAGGTATAGCATTTGTAACGAGGTCAGTCAGATGGACATCATAGGATAGGAGTTCCCTGTTTGGACCAGACTAACAGCCCCAATCAGGAAGCCCTGGCTGACAGATATAAACAGGAGTGTCAGAGGTTTGGCTCACTCAGCTGGTTCTGAGGAAGCTGGATCAGTGTCAAAGACTTTCCTGGCATAAAGAAAGGGTGACAAAAACAGAAGTTGCTGGAAATGCTCAGCAGGTCTAGCAGCATCTGAAGAAAAAAAATCAGTTAACATCTCACTTCTGTGAGGAAGTGTCATCAGACCTGAAATGTTAACTGATTTTTTTTTCTTCACAGATGCTGCCAGACCTGCTGAGCTTTTCCAGCAACTTCTGTTTTTGTCACTTTCTTTACAGAATCTGCAGTTCTTTTGGTTTTTATTTAGTAAATAAAGGGTAACTCGGTGACGGGATACCAGCCTCTAGTTATTTCAGTAGACATCAGGGAGGAAGTAAACATTTTGTTTAATCCATCAGGATGAAAATAGTGACCTCAAATTTTAGCTTCCTGGGGATGAAACTTGACCACAATGGTCCAGACCAATTATTCTGAATTGCAGCAACTATTGAAAATTAGGAAGGAATTTTCACATAGCAAGATCCCACAAACAATAAGAATAAAAAAATTGGAAAATAAGGTCAGGAACAGACCAAGGAGATAAATCACCAGCTAATTTTTTTTTTGGGAACCGTGTCCTACATTTTTAGACCGTTCTTACACCAATTCAAATAGGGTCATTATATCATTAACATTCACATGAGCCACTGAAACAGGCAAATAGAATCTTCAAACTCTTAGCTGAAGGATAAGATTGGTAACAATGCAGTCCAAATACTTAATATACAAATATCTTTATTGGCATCTCTGAATTGAGAATTATGTACATGTCTAACTTTAATAGAAATCTTTTCCAGCTCTATTTAAATTTGATGGGGATTAATGAAGGGGAGAGAAAAGGAATATGCTCTGGCACGATGTCCCATTAGCCAACAGCATCCAAATTGCTGCCAATTAGTCTTTAGAACACAACCCTTGAAGCGCAAACAACTCCATCCCATACTCGCATCACCCTCTGTGTGAAAAATTAATTGCCAGAGGAAGTGGAGGCTGATACAATTACAGCATCTAAAAGACATTTGGATGGGTATATGAATAGGAAAGGTCTAGGGGGATATGGGCCAAATGCTGGCTAATGGGACTAGATTAATTTAGGATATCTGGTTGGCATGGACGAGTTGGAGCGAAGGTCTGTTTCCATGCTGCACATCAATGGCTCTAATCCCATTTATTCTCATGCATTTTTTTTATTCTCATTTTTGTTCTGTTTGAATTTTATGGACCCCAAAGATTTGGAGATGCTGTCTCAGCAATGTTTCATTGGTGAATAATCATTCAATGAACACCACAATGCCAATTTTCCAATTACAGTCACATCAAAACATGAAATCCTAAGGTTTCATGGTGCCTAACCAAAAACCCACAAATAAAAGAGTGCAGGCACTTATAAAGTGGAACAGATCCATACATACAAACATACCAAGGCTGCCACACTACTGATAACAGGCCAGTGGTGGGAAGCAAGATTTTCACTGTATTTCTAGCTTTTATCTCTTGTCTTAATTTTCTTTCCTTTCTCTTCTGCTAGAACTGACTCTCTGGACTCAGTGCATAGCTGCCAGGAACTCCCTCTCCAAATTGTCTAGCAGCCAGTGTCAGTGGAGTATTCAATTACAGACTCCATACCATCCAACCAAACATGACCTTGCCCTCCACCAATGGCAATGTCTACATTCCAACAGGGGTCAGTGACTAGACCATCCCCTATTGCACCCAGCCAAGCCCAATCCAGGTGTAAAAGGATAAACAGATCAATGTAACTTGAACCACGCCCTTCCAAATCCACAAGCCTCAATACCAAGCAAGGCTGTGTCTTCCTTCAGTAAACAACTTGCAATGTATTTGGTTCAAACGTAAATGTTTTAGAAAGAGCTGTAGGCAGAGTTAGAAACATTGGAATGAATAAGAGGTGTAGACCATTTAGCCCCTTCAGCCTGCTCTGCCATTCATTATGTCCTTGATTGATCTGATCATACACCGTTCCACATTCTTCTTAACCTGGCTACCCTTCAACACACTTGTTCGTCAACCATCTATCCAGCTCTGCTGATTAAAAAAATTTGAGATTCTACCTCCATTACTGTCTGGAAAAGGGTGAGTTCTATGGCTCGCGAAAAATTCAGAAGTTTGACTCACCTTCACAACTTGCAGTCTCAGCCGCTGTAACAGTATTTCCATTACTCCAGATAAATTAAATTATGTCTAGGGCACAGAAATACAATAGGCTACATCATTGTATCCACAAGCTGCAGTCAGCCAAACAACCACAACTCCCAATCTGTGTCTGCAGTGAATAGTTAAGTGGAATGATGGAGACAGTTCCAATCTCTGCAATTCTTTCCAGTCCTACTTGCCCAATGCTTCCACGCCTTTTAAAAACCTTTGGCCCTACTGCATCTCTGCCCTTTCCACACCATTGACGGCAGCAATGAAAATCACCACACTCACCTTTTAAGGAGGAAGAATTTAGGAGATCTCACTCACGATTCAAAAAAATGCTCTAATGCTCTAACATTCTTACCTTTGAACACACCATAGGCCTCAAATTGTGACTTTTTCTTTGTACCCACCTACCCCATCCAATGAAGAAGCATTTTATCATGAACAATTCCCATACACAAATACAAGGTATTGCGAACAACATGCAAACAGCTTCAGTGGCAAAGGAAAACAAATTGCATGAGGCTGTTCAAGGGATGTAGGACTGGTGGGCACAGTCAAAAACTTACAGCCAGATATTTCAGGAATGACCATAAACTTTTCATGCAAAGAACAGTGGAAGTTTGGAATTCTCTTTGGCAAACACATCAACTGATACTAGATCAATAGTTCATATTATAGTTGTGATTGATAGATTTAGGTCAAGCGATACAGGGCAAAGGTAGGGGTATGGAGTTGGGTTACAGATCAGCCAAAATATCATTGATTACAGAAACAGGCTGAAGAGGCCAGAAAACCTACTTCCATTCCTCAGCAACAGTTCAAAAACCAGGTAAACAATTAAAGAGGATGTGAGTAACGAAGACAAGGTAAAATAGTGTTATCCATTGGACAATACATTAGAGAAGCACTCTGAAGTCGTGCATACAGCATACAACAGCCACACTCAGGACCGCAAGCTCAAAGCTCATTGTGCTGCAATAACTGATCTCAGGAAGCAAATAGATTTTAATTGTATTTAAATAAACGAAGGGGTGAAGCATTAAATGATTCACTTGAACTCCTATAGATAGGAACAGGCAAATCCTGGTTGAATTAGGGGATACAAGTGTTGTAATGTGCATGTCTGTAAATAAATACAGAAAAATAGAGTGTAAAGATTGGCTCCAGTTCTTTGCCTTACTAGAATATAATAGGGGCACTATAACTCACCTTTGAGCCCTTAAGTAGAGGGGTGAAAATACCAGGTAAATTCATTGAACTAAATACAAGTGGCTAGGTTGAGTTATGTTGCAAGGAGATTGGTAAGCAAGGTTAAAATGTAAAGGATACAATAAAGTGGAGTTAAGGTGGCTGATGTGATAGGGTGGCAGTAGATGGGATGTGGATTCTAGTAAGATGGGCAAGTAGCATTAAAAACTAGAGAAAGCTGGTAGATGGAATGGTTTATCAACAGTTCAAAACTTTCTTACTCCTTTACTATTCAGTTTCCTCAATCTCAATATTCTTCATACATGGAGATCAAATTTGGATCATGAACGATGCTTCCTTTATTCCTATTTAACGTTTTCTGCCAAGTATTGTGATATTCACCTGTCTAACAGCTTTTAAAACTAATTTGGCAACTTAAACCAGGGCAGAATCCTAGGAAGTGTATCATTCATTTTCTACTGTCGCTATGGATACTTTGCAATGATAAACTTTGTGTAAGGAGAGGATTTGGCTCCTTTCTGGCTTAGGCATGTACAGATAGTGAAACTGTCTGGTCTGAAAACTATAATGGAGATGTAACTGGAACTGCCATGCTCACAGCCAATGATGAGAATGATCTGAATACAGAGAAAAGCATTAAATCTATCATTAATTTTGTTTGCCTGGTACTGGCTTTGTTGGATTAAGCATTCCTACAAGGGCAGGGGTTAAACTAAAACTGGTGTTTTTATCAAACAGCTAATTTTCACAGTGAACCAAGAACACCAGTTTCATACTTACAACTCTGAAGGCCCCACTGCCTTGCATCCCTCCCTTCCAACACTTGCATACCACTCCAACAATTGCACTACCCGAAACAGATGAGGAAAACCATAAGCAGTTTAGCAACCCAC
This sequence comes from Ginglymostoma cirratum, assembly GCA_024137785.1. Lineage (NCBI taxonomy): Eukaryota > Metazoa > Chordata > Chondrichthyes > Orectolobiformes > Ginglymostomatidae > Ginglymostoma > Ginglymostoma cirratum. Next base: position 27,457,854 of record JAHRHZ010000043.1, read on the forward strand.
TATTCGACCAGAATTAGCTCATTGAGATCACCATAAGCTGAGACCTTGCTGTTCAGGTGGAAGAGTCTTTGAGCAGCGCAAGACTGAAAGACGGATATGTAGCAGACAATTAGGACAATTGCCCACAGAGGGTGTACGTAGCAAGGAGGAATCACTCTCATCTAAGTATAGACATGGGTTAGTGGGCGCTGTGAATCCAGTACTTCAAAACATGCGATACAGTTTGCTGCCTGTACATGCACTACTCAGGACCAGGGAATATAGAACTATTCCTCCTCTGGTAACTGTTATTCATACTGGTCTTTAATTGGTTAGGGTTGTGAAACTACAACTCTGTAGGCTGAGAGAGTTCGGAGGAAAGGTCATTCAACCAGAAACTAACTCTGCTTTCTCTCCATAGATGCTGTCAAACCTGCTGAGCTTTTCCAGCAATTGTTTGTTAGCTCTGTGGGCAAATCTGGCGCTGTTAACTGGAGAGAGTGTGTATTGGGAATGAATATGAAGAATGAGGGTCAATGGGGGGAATAGAAAAGTGGATTCAGGCCATAAGAAAGATGCAACGTCTTTATTTTAAAATGTTTAGCTGTATTGTAGAAATTTGTTGGTAGTTAATCTTGATAGTTAAAAACAAATTTCCCAACTTAAATAATATACGAGAACAAACTGCTGGAGAAACTCAGCAGGTCCGAGAAGGTATCCCCATCTTTGCTTAACTGTGTCTCCGGGCTTTGTCTCCACCTACACTCCCTCCACATACCTCCTCTCCCCCATTCCTGTCTTCAGCACAAACCACCTTTTCCTATGTGCTACTCATTCTGAAGAAAGGTCACCAGATCTGAAACATTAACTCTGCTTTTTCTCCACAGACTTGTCAGCTGTCAGAATGGGCAATTTCTGCTAGTTTCTGATTTCCAGCTTGCAAATTCTTTGTTTTATTAAAAATACAATTTAACAAGCTGAAACATCATGTTGATATAATAGAATACGCAATACAATTGATCTCAGAATCCCTACAGTGTGGAAACAGGCCCTTCAGCCCAACAAGTTCACACCAAACTTTACAGCATCCCACCCAGACCCATCCCCCTATAACCCACCTAATCTACACATCCCAGGACACTATGGGCAATTTAGCATGGCCAATCCACCTAGCTTGCACATCTTTGGATTGTGGGAGGAAACTGGAGCACCTGGTGGAAATCCACACAGACGTCACCCGAGGGTGGAACTGAACCCGTGTTCCTGGCACTGTGAGGCAGCAGTGCTAACCACTTGAGCCATGGAGCGTGTGAAAAGCTCAGGAACATTCACTCCTTTTGTTCTTCATGTCCAATCTACTCCTGCTACCTTCGTCACATTTTTGCAGAACCAACTGATATGGAATTAATTGAACATCAGAAGATTAAGTCAACAAGCTCACTTTACTCAAGCAATAGCCTTGCTATGCATCTAGTTTTAAAGGCAATAACAAAATTTCCAGCCAAATTTAAATTATTTTCCTAACGCATATACAAATACCAAGAATAGACATTTCTGTTAAACACTAGCAGCTCTAGAATTTTGTTCAGCGTCTGTCAAACTCACTTTGTTCACTTCAGCATAAATACCATTATAGTAGGTACTCAAGCTTCTCAAACAATTCAATACACCTCTTCCCTTCTCTTTGTTGAAATTCAGACTCAGGTGATTCACAATTTCTCCCTTAAAATAATGAAATTCTGTCATTTTCCCTTCTACAGAACCTAGGGGCTAATAAAAGCCAGGTTTAGTCTTAATTAACCATCATTTCTCATTTTTCTTAGAGCTTCAAACAGGTGTCTTCTACTTTGGCCTTGCCTTCATCCTATTTACTAGCTAAAAATAACTGTTATTCAAAACCTGGTGTATTCAGTTCTGAAGTGTGATAAACTTGAAACATTTAACAGCTTATTTTCCCAGTCCAACAGCCACAACAATTTGCTTTTGTGTGGTGATCAATTTGACCTAAAGTGATTTTGGCCTGTGATTTTAGTTTTATTCATTCAATCATAAGGTGAGATTGTCACCGAACCATTGAGGAGAGTGCTAATAAAGTACAACATAATTACATTCTTGTATTGGAACCAAAACAAGAATTTCAGGGGGAATAACTAGTTTATCACATCGCCTTAAACAATAGATAAGTAGTACCACACCAAGAATTATTACATGCATTGCACAAGGAAAGTTGTCCATTCAGCCCTTTGTGTCCATTCCACCATTAAATTCAATCACAGTTGATCTATATCTTAACACTGTTCATATAATCTCCATTCCATGTTGCTTACCTTTCAAAGATCCATCAATCTCAGTCACTATTCCTCCTCTCCCAATATTGTATCCAACTGGCAAGCATATTTTGGAATTAGTTAACTACTGGATTCCAGTTAGCAATCCCAGAAAAGACAGTTGGAAAATTGCCCAAATAAATCATAAGAGGATAATGGAATACATTTTTCAGCAATTCCTTACAGGGCAGGTGAAGTAAGATATAAATGCAGAGTAATGCACACTTTACAATGTCCTATCAAGTACTGTCAGTCAGGTAATGTATAGGATCTATGCAAAGTAAACCTCTCTCTGGGCAACCGAGAATAAAGGGGCACAGTTGGAGGATAACAATTGACTATTTTAAACAGTCGAGAAAAAATTTCTTCACTAAAGGGTTGCAAAATTTTTGGTTGTTTTTAATCCAATGGATGAGAGTGCAGTATAACTGATTGATTTAGTCTGGGATTGACTTAAAAATTTGTCTCAGAAAATCAAAGTGCAAGCAGGAAAGTGAAGCTCAAACCCCAATATCAACCACATTCATTAAATGGCAGAGCAGGCTCAATGACTTATAGAACATGAAAGCCAAGTCCATATAATTTCTGATAGGTCAGAAAAGGGTGTAGGTACATTATGGGCGAGACACAAAGGAACAGTCTCTCTATACAGACTAATAGAGCACTCAAGATAGGAATATACCAACTTATATTCATGGTATGTGTTCAACATTGCCTCTCAGATGGACTCACTTGTTCCAAACATATCACAGCTAAGACCATGCCCAATCACTTCCCTGTATGACTCAACCACATTCCCCTTGTCTTCTGTTTGCACCCCGGAAAGGTCTCCTCCAATTCACTTGCAACTGCACTTTCAAAATTTTAGCTGTCCAGCTTTTGGCCCTCCATTCATCATGACATTTCTACAATTGATTTGCTCAATCACACATTAAACTCATCTTTGACACTATATTCCCAACAAAACTTTGAATCTGTCACCCTGCCCTTACTCCAAAGTACATGTCTCATTACCTTGGACTTAAGGATGGTGAAGAAATATGAACGGATATGGTGAACTGTTTTCAAAGCAAACAGACACTCCGCAGTAGACCATCTGGAGAATGCTCAGAGGCAGGAGTTAGGACAAGTAGTAGCTTTTGTCACCAAATCTCAAGGAAAATTGGGGAAAGGCATCAATAACTGGCGGATACAGCAAATCCCACATCCTGGCAACAAAAATAGTAAGGTTAGAGACAAAAAAACTGCAGATGCTGGAATCCAAGATAGACAAACAAGAGGCTGGAAGAACAGCAGGCCAGGCAGCATCCAGAGGAAAGGAGCAATCAACGTTTCTGATATTACCCTTCAGTCCTGTTCTTTCAGCCTCCTGTCTGTGTAACAAAAATAATAAAACTGATTGAGACAATCACTACCAGAGGTGACTGGATCACAGCATTCAGGTCTTGCTGATAGTTGCAAAACTGACTGGATCAGTCTACAATACAAAAACAAGTACATGGAGCTCATGAATTGCTTGGTCACCAAGATAAGATCACTTGACCCTGCCATTTTTTCCCCTTCTGCCAGGCAAAATGCTGAGGATCCCTTGACCCCAACCCTGAATTTATATTGTTCTCCAGGTTCTCTCCCAACTCCCTTCATACCCTGTATGAGCTTCTCATGTCCATGAGACCCACTCCCAGCTCTCTTCACCCAATTCCCATTAAACGGTATTTACTAACTTCTCTTCCGAACTTCCAACTTGGCTAATACTATTTATTGTTCTCCCTTTTCAAATACTGTCCACCCATCCTCTAAAACTTTGTCCTGCTTTTAAAAACTGACAACACATCCATCATTGCAAATACTATCATTATCTTTGACATCCCTTTCTTCCGTACTCAAATTTGTGTCCAACATTCCCCAAAACTCCAATATTTGAAGCTCTCCAATTAAGTTGCTGCCTGTGTAGGAGCCCAACAATTCTTAAAAATCAATTACATCCTATGAGGCTGCAGTAAATGTAAAAACTCCTCATCTTTCTCTCTGCAGCCTGTAGCAATTGATCACACTATTCCCTTCCCACTGTCATCCTGTTAGGTGGACTGCCCTCACTTGCTTCTATTCTTACCCAAGTTGCTGGAGAATCAACATCAGTAGTTTCTCTTCCCACTGTCCTTCGGAAACCCCTGAAGATCTGTCCTTGGCCTGCTCCTAGCTCTCCACCTGTATGCTTCCCCTCAGCAATATAAGAAAACAGTGACGGTTTTCACATATACACCAACTTATAACTCCAACTCACTACCACATTTTTCAACACCTGCTCTAGCTCTCAACTGTCAGACTGCTTGTCTGACACGCTGTATAGGTGAACAAAAATTTGTCTCATAAATGAGAATGCCAAGCCCATTTACTTCAGTTTCCACAACAAACTCCTCTCTCTCACCAGAATCCACCTCTCTGTGGCAATTCAGGCTGATCTGGACAATTTTAAATCTTGGTATCATATTGGAGCTGATATTCTGATCACATTTCAGCACAACTAAAATTGACTATTTTGAATTCTGCATCCTTGGCAGATTTACCTTTGCTTCAGCTCTTCCGCCGAGGAAACTCTCAATGCTTTTCCTTCTTGACTGGACTATTCCCATGCACTCATCACCTATCTCCAACATTCTGCCCTGTGTAAACTCAGGCGTCCTAATTCACACCAAACCCTGTTCACGTAATACTCCTGTGTTGGCTGAACTATACTGGTTCTAGTCAAGCAAAGCCTCTTTTAAACACTCAGCTTAATTTTCAATTACTCACTCCAAGGTACACATCTCTATCCCTTGGATTTAAGGATAAAGTCGTGAAAACAGTTCGCCATATCTGTTCACAGAGCAAACATCAGACATTTCGGACACTCAGCAATGACCTCATCCTGTTCCTCATAACCTTATCTGCACCCCTCCACTTAGGAGGATACCCAATTCTAATCATTCCACCATTGCCAGCTTCCAAGGTCCCAAGATTGAGAATTCTGTCTCCAAATCTCTAATTATGCCACTTTCGGACCTACCTCTTTAGACCAAGATTTTGGTCACCCACCCTATACTTAAGTGATTTGCCGTCAAATTTTATATTGATACACCCATGATATTTTTATTGCATTAAAAAAGGTGTTATTTCACTACAAGTTGTTGTCACAGGTTATGGACTCAAGTACACTTTGCAGATTTTCTCCCAGGATGGAAACGGATGTAAAGGTACCTTGTTCCACAATACACCAAAAACATTATTCATTCTCACACCTATCTGCGCCCTTACTCAGCTGTTTATTGCTAAATTAGGGGGAAATATTGAGCTATACAGTTTCATATGTCCTAAGCATAGGATAAAAAGGTCAATTTTTAAAAATCGATTTAAGGGACTGAAGACTTTCAGTGGAACAGTCTAGATTAGATCTGAATTCTGATCACAGAAAGTTAAAGGTCAATGTCTCGCCCTTTGAATCAGTCACCTAGCAGTCAATTTATTTTTATTTGCAAATTAAAACCATGCAGTACTGATGTCCTGTTATTATATTTCAGCACCAAATTTAGCAAATTGAGTTTAATGTATGTTTACAAAATACACTTAAATATACCTTGAGCAAGACTGTCATTACTGCACCCGGACTACATCAATCTACCATAATAGTCACACCCTCAAACACATCCAGTGAGTTGACCCACCTGGAATGGGGCTGTTGGTCATACAATTTAAGCCAACAAGTCACAGAATTCTGACATTCAGTAAAACAATATGTTAGCTATCCCCATTGTCATTAAGGGGGAAATGAAGTACCTACATTTGGTGAATCCTCATATTTGTTCCCCAAATGCATAGTGTTGTAAACACAAACTCCTGCTGCTGCCACTTTTCAGTGACAGTTAGCCTCACCTATTTAACTGTTTGTTTTCTACTCTCCTCTCCAAAAGGACAGGCATCATCTAGCTCTTACCTAATTGACCATCCTCATATGTAGGCTTCAAAAGGGAACTGGACAACAAAAATTTAATCATACTCTTGAGACATCTATAATCCAGCAATTTCAGTAAAAGATCACCAACTAACTTTCTGGGGCGGCAGTTCTGATCAGATTTTATCCCAGGAGCACTCGTCATGCTCAAATGCTAACGGCAGGTAACTTCAAAGCCGAGGAGCTGCTCTGCATATTTGCTTACCGACATTAACGTGGATATTATGCTCCTGACTCTTACCACTGATTCAAAAACACAGACAGACAATATTAGAATTAAAACTAGATTGTAGTAGACAGTGGCTAACAGAAGGAAATATTGCATAGAAAATATCAAAACTCTCTTTAAATTGTACTGCTGTCCCTAAAAAGAAACTTCTGAAAAATATACAAGACCAAATAATTTGCAAGTGAGATACCTCGTTCATTATATAACAATGCAACAGACTGAAGACACATTAACAGGTAAAGGCGACGTAAAATGCAGGACATAAATGTAAAGGTTCACATTATAAATCCAGAATTTGCTTTCAACATTTAAAATTATAAAAACGTTGATAATAACAGATAGACTTCATTTAAAAAACTCTAACAAGGAAAGGCGACACCGGTTAAGCAATATTTCCTCCATCACGTTATAATTACAGTACTACAAAAAAAATCACATTGACAAGAAGCACAGATGAAGTACAGGTGGATACTAATTCTAGTGTGAAAAGAACCTGAAACACAAGGACAATCTCCTACTAGAGCATGCGGCTGTAATAAAATCTAATGCAACAATATCTGAGGCAGGCTGGAAGCTGACAGCATCTTTCCCCAGCCCTTCCTTTATCTACTGTAAATTATTTATAAGCAGCTTCACTTGAACCTTTCTGGGCTGTTGACAAACACGGAATTTGTACCTTTTTTTGTTGCTTTCAGCATGTAGCTGTCCCTAGCGCCATGCTGCCCTGATCCTGAGGTATTTAACTCTACTCTTTACCTCCTGCGCTCAGCCTCGAACGCTCTCTCTCTCCCTCCAGCGCAGCCTGTCCAAGTCCCGCCCACCCACCGCACTCTTACTGGCTCACATCCAGCGCCCCGCCCGCCCATGTAGCACTGCTTTTGGCTGAGATGACTGTCAATCATCCGCATTGCCCAACACTGCAACACTCAAGCCTGCCTCTGATTGGATAACCCGAGAAGCCTTGGGGACAATCTTTGTACATCTTTGGGTTTAGTTGCAGATTCGATGGGGCAGGGGAAGAGTGTGGAGACATGCAGAAAGTGTGTATAAAAATAATATCCTTGTTGCAACAGTATTTCTTTAAATCTCTATCGCATGTCACCTTACCCCAGCCAACCTCATCTTCCAATCTCCACCTTCACTTCACGTGGTGAAAGAGCAGCGCACGGAAAGCTGGCGATTTTAAATAAACCCGTTGGACTATAACCTGGTGTCATGTGGCTTCTGACTTTCTGCACATCATGTCTTCCTCCATGTTATTTCCCTTTCTCGTATCACCCAATCCCACACTCCCAACCTGATCCCATTCCTCTAATACAGCCGTGCCCTTTATTCCATCTTTCTCACACACCCTCCCTGCCACCCCGTTACTTCCCATTTGTTTCACCCTCTCCCCAAAGCCATCCCAGCCTCACCATTGTTGTCAAGACTTGTCACAGGGTGCTGGCACAGTGAGAAAGAGAAAGCTGCATCCCCGTAACTGAGAGTGGAGTTCAGCAAGAGATGGTGCAGGATGTGAGAACCAAAAGAACTGCGGATGCTGTAAGTCGGAAATAAAAACAGAAATTGCTGGAAAAGCTCAGCAGGTCTGGCAGCATCTGTGAAGAGAAATCTTGTGACCCTTCTTCAGAACAGAACAGTACTCAGAACTGCAGTGTATGGGAACAGTGAGAGTTGGAGCCTAGTACCTCAGAAACGGCAGGAGATGGATCCCAGAATCTGAGGTCGGGAACAGTAAGAGATGGAGCTCAGTAACTGTCATACATGCGTCAGCCTTCACCCACTAAATTACCGCACCAAACAATCAGAAAATTAGGACAGAAAAATGTAGCATTATAATAGATGTACTTTAAAAGAATATTTTAATCTCATTATACGTGCTCTTTCAGCACTCTTCAGCTCAGCTTGGCTTAGTAGCAGCAATATTATCTTTCAAACAGGGCCACACTCCAAAGACTTGACATGAAAACCTGGGCTAATACTGTGGACCAGGAAGCCCAAATGTTTAGCTGGATGTAAAGGTAATCTAGAGAGACAGCATGCCCGTGTAACTTGAATTAAGACCATTAGAAATGGGAATACGATCATGCCATTCGGCCCCTCAAGGCTCCCTGCCATTCAACTGGATCATGGCTGATTTAACATTCTTTGCATTCAGTTTTCTGCCCTTTCCCTGCATCTTTCCCTAGATTCCCCTCCCCCCCAACAATGATCAAGAATCTATCCGCCTCAGCCTTTAATTTACAAGAGTTCTGCGGCAAGGAGTTCCAAACACTCACAACCTTCTAAGAGAAAAAAATTCTTCCTCATCACAGTCTTAAATTGCCATCCCTATATTCTGAGGCCATGCTCTCTGGTCCTAAACTTTCCCAATGATTACCAATACTTAATTGTATAAATGTGAACTAATAGCAACAATGGCCATCTTTGCAAATGACTCACAGCGAGAGAAAATATCCCTATATGAGGCCCAAATATTGTGGTTGATGGTCTGTGGTCTGGTAGTAGGGTAAATTCCTGGCCATGCAGGCATTGATGGAACCATCTAATGCCAAAAATGATTCCTAGAGCTTCTTATCTATCTGTCACAGTTCCTTTCTGCTTATTTAACAATCTTGATGCAAACGCTTTTGGCTTGTCTTCACCATTGGATAATTTGTAAGGAATGATTGCTCCCATTCTATTTGGTGATACATTGCATGCTAGTTACAAAAGTAACTTTAGGTTAACATGGATCAGGACTTCTGACTTTAATAAAGCCTCTTTGGCTTGTGTGAAAACTCTTTCACATTGATCACTGATTATCCATTTCAAATTCTTGTCTTGGCATAATAAATTGTGCAATGGCTTGAGAATGGTTGCAAGGTTTGGGACAAAGCATCCAAAGTAATATAACAAGACCAATAATGATCATAGTTGGTTTACAAATTTTGGTGTTGGTGCCTCAGTTATGGTTTTTACTTTTGAAGCTGAGTTATGTTGTCCCCAGCAATCTGTCCTGGACCACCCACATTGATACGCCGGTCAAGGAGGCCAAACAATGCCTCTTCTTTCTTAGGATGCTAAGGAAATTCAGCATGTCCAGAGGGATCTCACCAACTTCTATAGGTGCACCACACAAAGCATTCTATCTGGATACATCATGGCTTGGTATGGCAACTGTTCTGTTCTATACCATACGAAACTACAGAGAGTTCTGAAAACAGTCCAGTCCGCCAAGCAAACCAGCCTTCCATCTATTCATTCCATCTACACTTCTCTCTGCCTCAGAAAGGCAGCTAATATCATCAAAGACCCTGGTTATAATCTCTTCCAACCTCTTCCATCAGGCAGAAAATATAAAAGCTTAAACACATGTACCAACAGGTTCAAGAACAGCTTCTTCTCTGCTGTTATTAGACTTCTGAATGGACTTCTCAAATTTCAAATCTAACGTTGATCTTGCTTTCTGTGCACCTTCTTTGCAGCCATAACTTTGTATTCTTCGCTCTGTTCAATCGCCCTATGATCTTTGTATGGTATGATCTGCCTAACTGCAAGCAAAACAAAACTTTTCACTGTACTTAGGTACATGTGACAGTAACAAATCAAATCAAAGTATTGTATCTTAGTATCAATGACATGGCTGAAATGTTTGATGAAAAATTTTTTGAAAATCACATTTATCTTTCCTCACTCTTGGGCCACAATCTTAAAACCTTGACAAGGTAGAATCTAAATTATGGAAATTGTCTTTTTCATTTGTCCCCATGACTAAAATATTGTCAAGGTAACACTGGACTCCTTCTAATCTACTTAAAATCTGATCCAAGGCATATTGGAATAATACAGGTGTCGATATGATTCCAAATGGAAGTCTGTTGTATTTGAATAGCCCTTCATGTGTTACAATCTTCAAGTATTTCTGTGATTCAGGATTTACATTCTTCTGAGGATAGGCTTGACATTGTCAATTTTACTGAAAAGTGGTCTTCCAACTAGTCCAGCAAATAGGTCATCAATGAAAGGAAAAGGATACTTGTCAGCAAACAGAATCAGATTAATAGTGAACTCAAAATCACCACAAATGCATACCAATACATCTTTTTTGCATCATTGTTCCAGTAGGTGTGGCCCAAATACTCACATTTACAGGTAAAAGAAATCCTGTCTTAATCAGCATCTCCAATTCTGCCTCAACATTTGGTCTTATTGCATAAAGCAATGATTTAGTCTTGTAAAGACCTTGTCTTAATTCTCATCCTTGATTTTCAATTTGACAGAGATCTTTCCCATGTTTCTCAGATCCTCATGCTGGTTTCATTTGTGGAGCCAGAACCTTTCGGCAATCACCAATGGCTTTGGTGTTAAATGGTTCTGTAATATTCCTACTGCTTCTTCATAAGTTTTGGAATCGGACTTCGCTGCTTGTACCAGAGTCCTCAGGAGGTTAAAAGTTTTGCTCCCCCCAATACTCAAGAACTCAAGGATAACTATATCTGCTATAATTTTGTTAGCATGAACAAAACAATGGAATCTTTCTTTGTGTGGAGTTCCAGCTGTCTGTATTTTCATCATGGAGTCCCACAGCGCCAAAGGTTTCTGCCATTTTTAATTGGAAGCACCTGTCTAGCACGAAGTACCATGAAGAGTTTAGCACTACCTTATGTCTTCCCATTTGAAACAAGATATCCCTGAAGCTGCCTGTTCTTTCCAAGACTACACCCCAGCTCAAAACATTTCGCTCTGTGGAGGACACTCGTTACCCACAGTGTTCCTACAGGGTGGATCATGTGTTGAGCTTCTTCTGCACTGTTCATCTCTTCCTGTTTCTTTTTAACTGACCTGCTTCAATGCAGTGTTGGCATCTTTGGATTTCTTTTCTTTTTATCAACCTGCCTCCAAGACCTGCAGTGAGGACCACAGTAAATCACTTGGTGGATATTGAAGCAGATTTTATCCTCGTTGCCACTTTTACTCTTGTGTTAAGTTTCAAAAAGGACCAGGAAGCCAGAGTGGTTAACTACAGCAGGACCTTTATTAAGGAGGTGTTCATTCGGCAAGCAGCAAGGGTAGACCAAGTCTCCATCCAAAATGGTGGATGACATCAGCATTACATCGCATGATCAAGTTCTTAAAGTGACAGCCTGTCTTTCTTACCAAATATACAACACACTGCAGTGCAGCTTGGAAGGAATGCGCCACTATTTGGGGTGTGATATTTCAAATATGAAAACCAAAGGCATATGAAATTCATGAAAATTGGTATATAAATTAAGCCTTTCTTCTAAAATATATAATTGCAATGGTGTTATATTGTAAAGGATGCTTTCCTGCCAGTGAGGTGTCAAACCAAAGCTCCATTTGGCCATTCAGACTGGAGTCCTACAGACAAAGCGGGTGCCCATGGGTACCCGCATGGGCCCAAGCTATGCCTGCCTCTTTGTAGGTTACTTGGAACAATCCCTCTGCCCGACATACGCTGGCCCTAAACCCCACATCTTCCTCCATTACACTGCTGACTGTATCGGCATCGCCTCGTGCACACACGAGGAGCTCGAACAGTTCATCCACTTCACCAACACCTTCCACCCCAACCATAAGTTCACGTGGACCATCTCTAATACCTCTCTCTCCTTTCTGGACCTCTCTGTCTCCATCTCCGGCAACCACCCAGAAAGCAATATCCATTTCAAGCCCACCGACTCCTACAGCTACCTGGAATACACCTCCTCCCACCCACCTTCCTGCAAAAATGCCATCCCCTAATCCCAATTCCTTCGCCTCCGCCGCATCTGCTCCCAGGATGAGGCATTCCACTCCCGCACATCTCAGATGTCCTCATTTTTCAAGGACCGCACCATCCCCCCCTCAGTGGCCGAGAACGCCCTCGACCATGTCTCCCGCATTTCCTGCAAATCATCCCTCACGCCGCCTCCCCGCAATAACAACCAAACCGGAATCCCCCTCGTCCTCAAGTACCACCCCACCAACCTCCGGATCCAATGCATCCTGACACTTCCGCCATCTGCTATCCGACCCCACCACCAAAGACATTTTTCCCTCCCCACCCTTATCTGCCTTCCGGAGGGACCACTCTCTCCGTGACTCCCTTATCTGCTCCACACTCCCCTCCAGCCCCACCACACCCGGCACTTTTCCCTGCAACCGCAGGAAGTGCTGCACCTGCCCCCACACCTCCCCCCTCACCCCCATCCCAGGCCCCAAGAAGACTTTCCACATCAAGCAGATGTTCACCTGCACATCTGCCAATGTGGTATATTGCATCTGCTGTTCCCGTTGTGGCCTCCTCTACATCAGGGAAACCAAGCGGAGGCTTGTGGACCGCTTTGCAGAACACCTGCGCTCGGTTTGCACTAAACAACTGCACCTCCCAGTTGCGAACCATTTCAACTCCCCCTCCCACTCCTTAGACGACATGTCCGTCCTGGGCCTCCTGCAGTGCCACAACGATGCCACCTGAAGGTTGCAGGAACAGCAACTCATATTCCGCTTGGGAACCCTGCAGCCCAATGGTATCAATGTGGACTTCACAAGCTTCAAAATCTCCCCTCCCACTACCGCACCCCAAAACCAGCCCAGCTCATTCCTACCTCCCTAACCTGTCCTCCCTCCACCTATCCCCTCCTCCCACCTCAAGCCCCAGTCCCATCTCCTACCTACTAACCTCATCCCGCCCCCTTGATCTGTCCGTCCTCCCTGGACTGTCCTATCTCCTCCCTACCTCCCCACCTACACTCACCTTTTCTGGGCCCATCCCCGCCTCTTTGACCTGTCTGTCTCCTCTCCACCTATCTTCTCCTCTATCCATCTTCTATCCGCCTCCCACTCTCTCCCTATTTATTTCAGATCCCCCTTCCCTTCCCTTCCCCCATTTCTGAAGAAGGGTCTAGGCTCGAAACGTCAGCCTTCCTGGTCCTCTGATGCTGCTTGGCCTGCTGTGTTCATCCAGCTCTATACCTTGTTATCCCGGAGTTCCTTTAATACTGTTCAAACCCTTGGGCTATGTGTTTGACAAGGAATAAATATTGTAAACTTGAATTGTACTTTTACTTATCTTACTTCATGTAAACTCAACTCAAATGGTCATATAGTGTACTTAAATCTTATGAATGAAGTATATTCTTAGGACAGAGAGGAACAGCGGAAATGCAAAAACTGCTCAACGTATCTGGTTGTGCAGAATGATATGCCACATTTATCTGCCCAACACAAGTAACTACACTTCAAAAATAACTTGCTGGTTAACAAGTGTTATTGGATTTTAAAATTCTTTCTTTATTTAACTCTTTTCCTTCTTTCAAAATCTTCTTAAATTTTAGGCTCAAGTGATGAATGATGACATTGACTGGTTGAGCTGAATGGCCTGTTTCTGTATATTTTGTGCAGTTCTGTGTGAAACCTTAAACACTTCTCTCTGCTTTGGGCTCCTACTTCCTGAACCAAGGCTGGTTCTATCACACACTACCATCACAAAGCAGCTTAGCAGACTGGAAGAGATTTGACCTATGTGGCCTCCATTTGAGGTAAATAATTGGCACTATTTTTAAAAGGTCAGTTAATTTTTCTGTGAACAACTTTATTTAAACATATTATGCAAATTTTGAGTAAGAAGTTGTTTTCCTTTAATGGACATCACCAAATGGTCATCCGGGAAGTGACAGGCGAGTCTGAATCATTAGAATCCCTACAGTGTGGAAACAGGCCCTTCGGCCCAACAAGTCCACACTGACCCTTGGACCATCCCATCCAGACCCATCCCCCTATAACCCTGAACACTATGGGCAATTTAGCATGCCCAATCCACCTAGCCTGCACATCTTTGGACTGTGGGAGGAAACTAGAGCTCCCGGAGGTAACCCACACAGACACAGGGAGAATGTGCAAACTCCACACAGACAGTCACCTGGGGCTGGAATCAAACCCAGGTCCCTGGTGCTGTGAGGCTGCAGTGCTAACCACTGAGCCACCATGCCGCCTGTGTCTGTGTGGGACTTATCCCAGTGCAGTTAAAAAGAGAGCCCAGCGCGGGGAAGAGTGAGCCCTCATGGGGAAAGTCCATTGTGGAGTGTCTGCAGGCCCATGTCTTAAGAAAGGACTGTAATGTTTAACTTTTAACTTTATTTCTTTATTTTTTTCTACTTCATACTAAGAAGAACTGTAGCGTTGAACTTTTAAAACTTTATGTTTTTATACTTTATGTTTCTATTTTTGTAATTAAGATTTTGTGCCGAGGTACCTCTGTATCTAAACTGGCGCCAGAAATGGTGACTACACTTTTCACTGTACTCCTGTACTTAAGTAGATGTGACAACAAAATCTAAAACCTAAATAAGTCTGGACATTTAGTTTACACTTTTCATTACCTCAGGGTATTTCTATGTGCTTCATGGCTGCAGAATTATTTTTTAAATGGGGTCACGCTTCAGAAGCAAACGTGTTGACCACTTTGTACCTGCAATGTCCCACAGAGAGCATTCAAAAGCCAGCCTGTGGACTTTGACATTTCACAGAATCAAAAATTTTTATTTGTTTCCAGTTCGCACAGTTAATGATATAGAAGTAAATAATAGGATGACTGAAATTGATTAATACCACTTTTAAATAAACACATTTTTTAAAAATCTCAATCTCTTGACTCTGATTGAGAAATGAAACTATTCTGAAACTTCCTGGGAGAATAAAAGAGAGAGGCACAGAACTGCTATTAATAATCTGGTTTGTCATAAAAGATGTTGAACTTTTCACTTATTCCTTTATTTTCCTAGTTTAAACTGCGAAAGGCTTTAATGTAAACTATTATTTATTTATTTATTTTTCTAACTTTAAACTCTTAACTTTTTAACTCTTGTTTCTCTTTCTACTTTGTACCTAAGCTTTTTTGGTACCTAGGTACCTTGGTACCTAAGATGGCACCATGTGTAGCGACATTATACACTTTTCACTGTACTCCAGTACTTAAGTGCACATGACAATAAAATCTAAAATCTAAGATGGAAGAAAGAGCAAAACGGAGAAAAATTCAATTAACGACAGGTTCAATATTATTTGAAGATCAGTGTATGCTCCATAATCAAAGTGATGGCAGCAGCATTTCTATCTACATTGGTTCCATACATGTTCATTGGCTTCCATTATTAGAACAATAAATGTTCCACATACCCCCTCAAAGACATAGGCATAACTGAGGGCCATGTGGGTACCCATAGCCAATTCTTTGACCTGGAGAGAGAGAGACAAGTTAAAGGAGAAGTTGTTCAATGTGAGAATGAGCTTGCCAGGCGAAGGAGGTGGTAATGTTCATGTCTCATGTTGGGAGGTGGGAACGTTTCATGTCACTTTTGAAGGAAGGACTGGAGAGCCTACAGGTAGAGGGATTACATATCCATGGTGAAGGGGAGGCAGCTAGGGGTAGGATTCAAGACAGGAAGAAAAATTTCAGAGGGACAGGCGCAGGCTGAAATGGTAACTCTGCCAAGTCAGGCCTGTTTGTGGATTTTGGGAAGAAGTCAGAAGCAGCCTGGGCAAAATTGGGGCACTAGAGTCATTGTGTCATAGAGCTGTACAGCATGGAAACAGACCCTTCGGTCCAACCTATCCATGCCGACCAGATATTCTAAATTAATCGAGTCCTATTTATCAGCACGTGGCCCGTATTCCCCTAAGCCTTTCCTATTCATATACCCATCCAGATGCCTTCTAAATGTTGTAATTGTACCAGCTTCCACCACTTCCTCTGGCAGCTCGTTCCACACACGCACCACCCTCTGTGTAAAAAAGTTGCCTCTTAGGTCCCTTTTAAACCTTTACCCTCTCACCTTAAACATTTGCCCTCTAGCTTTGGACATCCCCACCCCAGGGAAAAGACATTGGCTGTTCACCCAATCCATGCCCGTCATGATTTTCTAAACCTCTTTAATGTCACCCCTCAGCCTCCGACGCTCCAGGGAAAATAGCCCCAGCTTTGTCAGCCTCTCCCTACAGCTCAAACTCTCCAATCCTGGCAACATTCTTGTAAATCTTTTCTGAACTCTTTCAAGTTTCACAACGTCCTTCCTACAGCAGGGACACTAGAAGTGCATGCAGTATTCCAAAGTGGCCTAACCAATGTCCCGTACAGCCGCAACATGACCTCCCAACTCCTCTCCTCAAAGCACTGATCAATAAAGGTAAAGCATACCAAATGCCTTCTTCACTATCCTAACTACCTGAGACTGTACTTTCAAGGAACTATGAGCCAGCGCTCCAAGGTCCCTTTGGACACTGTGAGGTGGGAAGCCGTGGGGGTGAGATCTCCAAAGGAGACAAGGTCAGTGACAGTCTTAGAAACAAAAGTTTGATATTCGGTGGTGGGGTTATGGTGCAGGCTGAGATAGGGGGAAGAGTTTGAGAGTTGGTGCTCAATCTCCAAAGGCAGAGGTCAGATTCTAGACAACAACAGCACCACTTTTATCAACAGGATTGATTACAAAGTCACGGTTAGACCTGAGAGAAACAGGATATTTCTCCCATACTTTCTACAGAGTGCTTCTGCTACACATAAACCTCCCTCTAGTAACTCATTCAACATAACATTAACCCTTAAAATGCTTATCCAACTTTCCCTGAAATACATCCTCAAGTACACCACCAAGATTGAGAGTTCCACGTTCCCACTGTTCTCTAAGTGAAAATGTTTCTTCTGAATTCCTGACTGGATTTCTCAGTATTTACCTCATATTGATGACTTCATCTAGTTTGCAATCCCCACACGGGGAAGGATTCTATCACTCTGTCAATTCTATCAAAAGCTTTCTTCAGTTTGAACACTGTGAGTTAACCCCCCAGCCTTCTCTTTTGAAGAGACAGGAGATCCAGCCTGGTCATCCCTTCCTGATAGGTATAGACTTGTAGTTATCATCTCTTCCTTGTAAATATTATTTACATATTCTTCAGTGCCTCCGTATTATTATCGTATTATGGTGACTATTCCAAATGTGGTTTAGCCAGGTTTCAATACAAGTTTAGGATAATTTCTCTATTCTTTGATTCTACAATTGATGGTCCCATGAAATAAAATGTGAGGCACTCCTTCAATCTTTATTTTTATTCTTTCATGGGATGTAGACATTGAAAGCTAAGTCAGCATTTGTTGTATATGCCTAAAAGCCCTTGAACTGAATGGCTTCCTAGGGCCGTTTCAGACGGCAGTTAAGATTAGTGGTTCTTAACTACTGTGCTTCTGAAATCGCATCTAGGCCAGACCGGATAAGGATGGTAGCTTTTCTGCCCTGAAGGACATCAGTGAACCAAATGGGTTTTATTTATTGCAGTTTCATGGCACTAGCTTTATATTCCAGATTTATTAATTGAGTTTATATTCATAGTGGCATTTCGGAGCATTAGCCTGGACCTCTGGAATAGTAGTCCATTATAACACCACTTTCTCTTGATCTACAACAAAGTATTCAAAGGGAATTAGAAAATGCATCAATGCGGTTATGATTTGTCTCCTAGTGCAAACATGAACTCAGTGCTGTACTGGGAAAATGCTACACTGCAAAAATACAGTCTTTCACTTGAGAGATTAATCGGGGCACTCTCCACTTTCTGAGATGAACGTCACAGGATCTATGGTATCAGAGATAAAAGGTACTGCAGATGCTGGAGAATCTGAGATAACAAGCTGTGGGGCTGGATGAACACATCCAGGATGGATGGACCCGAAGGGTCTAGGCCCGAAACGTCAAGTTTTCTGCTCCTATGATGCTGCTTGGCCTGCTGTGTTCATCCAGCCCCACAGCTTGTTATCACAGGATCTATGGTGCTACTTTGCAGAAAAGCAAGAGAGTCATCTCATTCTTATCCCTCAATCAATATCATTAATATCTGCTTATTATCACATTGATGTTTGCGGCAGCTTGCTGCTGAACAAATTGGCTGCTGCATTTCCTGCATTACAACAGTGACTACTTTTCAAAGCATTTCAATGGTAGTAAAGCATCTGGGACATCCAGAGATTTCAAACGGCCCTACATAAATGAAAGATTTTCACCTATTTTTACGCTGCTGTCTGCAAAGTCGTGGTGATTAGTTTTTAATTGCTGGAGACTCCAGGTCAAGGTTGGAGGATTGGCAATCTTAAATGTTCGATTTCAACTCTGTAATCAATGGTACTTGGGTTATTTGCAGCATTATGCTGATTTTATTTAACGCAATACTGACTGAGGATTAAACCTGGAAAATGCAGGTCTGTATGGTTTGGTGCAATTGCAGCCAGTACATTTATTCAGAGAAGCATCAATTAATAGTGGGGGAGCTCCTCTTGCTTAATATGAACATGCTTATTAAGATATAGACAGAGAGAACTGGCAGTGGTTTCAGTTTCAGGCTGAAGTCACACTGATTCCTGACTCAAATCAGTTACCAAGCAATATTGCATCTCTGTTCAAAGCGTGACTATTTTGGATAGAGGTTATATATTGGTTACTGCAGTACTTTTTGGGAGCACTTTCTAAGTGGTGTTCCATTGTTAAGTGTAGATTGCTCTCTCAGCAATAAGCACAAAATGTAGGCTGACACTTCAGGGGCCTTATTAAGGCCATACTGCACATTTGGAAGTGCTGTCCTTCAAGTGAAATCTTAAGCCAAGGCTCCATTTGCCTTCTCAGGTGGATGTAAAAGCTTGCAGGGCATTGTTTCAAAGAAATGCAGGGATCTTCTCTGTAGTGACCTGACTAATATTTATCCTTTCCCTGTGCTTTGCTAAAACAGATTATCTGGCCATTATCGTGTTGCTATTTGTGGGAGCTTGCTGTGCAGTAATTAAGGTGTTGTGTTTCCAATAGTGACTTCTCTTTAGAAGGACTTCATTCGCTACAAAACACTGTGGGACAAACTAAATTCACAAAAGTCACCACAGAAAAACTAAATTCTTTCTTTATAATACCGAACCTTCTAAACCAGAAACAGAAATTGCTGGAAAAACTGAACTCAGAAGACTCCCTGTTCTGAAGAAGTGTCACTGGACCTGAAACGTTAACTCTGCTTTCTCTCCACATATGCTGCGAGACCTGCTGAGTTTTCCCAACAATTTCTGTTGCTGTTTCTGATTTCCAACATCTGCAGTTCTTGGGATTTTTTTCTTCTTAATCAGCGTTTGTTTAGATGTTGTGGTTTCATTGAAAAGATGGTCAGGAAACTAAAGTGTGTGGCCATTCCAAATCTTAAGCTTCTAGTCATGGTAAGAAAGCAATTACAAAATGTTTGCTTAACTTGCATGTGAGGCTCGTTGCTGATGAAAAGGGGGTACGTCAGTACGTCAGCCTATTAGCTATAAAAGGTTAGAATGTGGTTTATGCAACATTTTCATCTAGCTTATACCAAGGCCACTAAAATGTACAGAAATCTGAAAATCTTTCAGTGCAGATGCAAATTGATTCAAAATTCCTGTTTTGAAGGCTCCAATAAACATTCCCATGTTGTCTGGCTGGGTAATGTTAGATTGTTTCCATCTGATTCTGTTTTATTAGACGTTTTATTAATTTAGTCATGTTAAACCAAAACCTGGAAGTCTTAATTGTAATTTACAAATGTACCCTGGGGAACTGTCCATTTTTCTCACTGACCTACATGCTACTTTCTGATAAATTTGATGAACTTTGGTTGTTCTAACTCAGCCTCCTGAGGAGTAGGCACAAAAGAGACATTGCACAAAGCATTATGAGACAATCTGACAGATTTCCAGGGCTCCTGGACAGAACAGGGATAGAAACACAACAATTAGCACAATTGAATTTGTGAATATCAGTTCCAACTTAAAAGCTGTAATGTGGGAGGATCAGTGGACTAAGGTGCAAGGTACATTCTTAGGCGTTGTTGAGAGCTCATTTGACACCATCCAGGACAAGCAGCCCACTTCATTGGCACCACATCCACAAACATTCACTCCCTCTTTCAATCACATTCACAGCAACATATACCACCTACAAGGTACCGAAATAGCTGCAGAAATTCATCAAGGCTCCTTTGACATCACCTTCGAAACCTGTGACTACTTTCATCTAGAAGGACAAGGGCAGTAGATGGGAACACCACCACCTGAAAGCTCCCCTCCAAGCCACTCACCATCCTGACTTAGAAATACAAGTTGTTCCTCCAGTGTCACTGAGTCAAAATCCTAGCACCTCCTTAACACATTCTGGGTGAACCTACACCAAATGGACTGTTGCAATTCAAGATGACAGCTCACCACCACCTTCTGAAGGGCAACCAGGGATGGAAAATAAATGTTGGCTCAGTAAATGATACCCACATCCAATAAAAAAAATCACGTGTACTTGCTGACTTATACTGGCTTCTGGTTAAGTAATGCCTTGATTTTAAAATTTTTATCTTTGTTTTCAAATCCCTTTTGTATTCCCTTTCCCATCTTTGTAACCTTTAGGGGAGGCAATGGCCTAGTGGTATTATCACTGGACTGTTAATCCAGAAACCCAAATAATGTTCTGGGGACCCTGGTTCAAATCCTGCCATGGCAGATGGTGGAATTTGAATTCATTAAAATATCTGGAATTAACAATCTAATGAAGACCGTGAATCCATTGTCAATTGTTGGGAAAACCCCATCTTGTTCACTAATGTTCTTTAGGGAAGGAAACTGCCATTCTTACCTGGTCTGGCCTACATGTGACTCCAGGCCCACAGCAATGTGGTTGACTCTTAACTGCCCTCTGGGCAATTAGGGATGGACAATAAATGCTGCCTGGCTAGTGACACCCTCATCCTGTGAATGAATAAAACAAAACTTCCTTCAACCTTCTGAGATAACTGCACTCTTTCAATTCTGGCCTCTTGCTAATGAACAATTTTCATCACTCTAATTGTGGCATTTGTATCTTCTGATTCCTTGGTTTGAACCTCTGCACCTGTGAATCTCTCTGTCTTTGTCCATACCCTTAAGGACTACATTTTTGATTGAAATGATGGTCATCTTTATTTCTCAATGTGGCTTTGTGCAAAAATTTGTCTGACAATGCTCCCGTGAAGAACCTTGGGGTGTTTTTCTATGTTAAGGGAGTTATATTAGTATGAACAAAAACCATGATAAAGGTATGGCACAGAAAGAGGCAATTCAGCCCATTGTGTCTTGCGTTGGAAGCTGAAAAATGCAAACAGCTGGACACAAATTGATGTTATTTTTGTCAACATCCTTGCAGTCTAAATGACCTGCATTTACTGAGGATTCATTTTAAAGATTAGAATTGACAAACAGGTACACCTGAGATTTTGTCAAAGGCTTTATGAAGGGTTTTACAGTTTCAGCAGTAATTAATAACTCCAGAATGATTATTTTTAAATTTAATATCCTTAATAAGTGAATAAGCAGTCAACGTTTTACTTCACAATTCATTACAAGATCACTTCAGTACTTGGCTCAGGTTAGGAATATCAGGTACATGAGGGATCAGTATGATTACAGTGTGTGTTCAAATATCTAGCTTAACAAGACTTTTCAGAATGATTGTTGCGTCATACATTTTATTGACCTTCATGTCCTCTGGACAAATGCAGTTGTACTTTGAGACAATTCCTACATCTTAATAACTGGTATTCCAGCAGTATTTTAGCATTTCAAAATTTGTATATGGACTGTGCCAAGTTGCAGATGGTATATTTACAAGAAAACTGTATATGCACGGTGCCCTCTCTATCAGGCAAGGTATTCATAACCAATTTGTAGCATGGATTCTGTCTTGATGGGTTCAGAAACATTGATTCACATTATTTTCTACAAGTGCTCCCTCTGGTGTTCGTCTGAAGTGTTTGTTCTCTCAATGTTTTAATTTTGATTTTGCAGAGCTTATCATGAACTACACTTCGGAGTGGAGCTAGTTCCTAATGGACATGTTATTTCTGACTCTGTCACTAAGATTTTGACCTGCAAGGAAAGCAATGATCATATGCCAGAGCCATTGAGAAATCTATACAGGTAGAATTTCTGTGCAAAACTTGCCTTGCGAAGAGGCATGTACATAGATAAACTGACGGTCACACGTGGACATGCTATTACACATAGTATGCCATCACACAAATTTACAGTGTCACACACAGACATTCTATCACTCACAGACACAATGTCACACACAGACATGCTAACACACAGTCACATTATCACATAAAGACACTGGGCTTCATTTCAGGGACAGTGGCCAAAGTATGAGCTTCTATCTGCTTATTGCATCATACCTGCAATGTCAGGAGAGGGTCCTTCTGTGCAACCTCCTCGGATGAGTTGAAGTCTCAGTATGTCTTTTGTACATGGTGAACAAAATCAATATCAGCCCTACAAGAGAACAGGTGGCTCATGAACTGCCTCAAGCGATTACTGTAGCTGCCACTTTGAAAGGGTCACTGTGACTGCTGAGAAGTCCCTCGAATAAACTGACTGGACGACGTTAACTAGAATGCCACTCAGTTCTGAGAATTTTTGAACATACCCATCTGCCTTGGAGTAGAAGTTCAGCCCATTGTTACACATAGAGAATTACAGACCCATGTTTACACTTGAACACAAACAGACACACTGTTACCATAAATCCATAAGATGCCAGAATAGAAGTAGGCCATTCAGCCCTTTAGTCTGTTTTGCCATTCAATGAGATTGCAGCTGATCTGATAACCCTTAACTCCGCCTTCCTGGCTTTCCCTGTAACCCTTGATTCCCTTACTGGTTAAAACCCTGTCTATCTCAGTCTTGAATACACGTAATGACCCAACCTCGACAACTCTCTGTGGTATCGAATTCCATAGATTCACTACCCTATGAGAGAAGAAATTCTTCCTGATCTCTGTCTTAAATATGCGACCCCTTATTCTGAGATTATTCCCAGAAAGAGAAACAAGCTCTCTGCATCTACCTTGTCAAACCCCTTAGGAATCTTACACAGAGAATGTTGGAGAAACCCAGCAGGTCTGGCAGCATCTGTGAAGAGAGAAACGTTTTGAATCCGGTATAACCTTCAGAGCTTTGAGGACTTTAAATAATATGGCGGGAGCAAGGAACCAATTTAATAGTTAATTGCACTCTACCAAACTGTGTATTATAAAATACTGGTACTTCAACTTGACTTTGAAATCTGTGATCAAATGTCCAACTGTGTTGTCATCAACTAGGTTATCACAGCCATGAACTGGCTGTGCTATGGTCTGCCCCATACTTTTACCTTTGATTTTTATAGCTAAGTATTCACTCCAGCACTGCATACAGACCTCTGAAGAAAAATCATACCAGACTCAAAATATTAACTCTGTTGCTCTCTCCCCAGATGCTGCCAGACCTTCTGCATTTCTCTAACATTTTCTGTGTTTGTTTCAGATTTCCAGCATCTGTAGTATTTTGCTTTTATTACAGATACACTGTTACACTCAGACACACACAGATGTTGTTCCATTCAGATGCATACAGGCAGTTACGCTCAGACATATACAATCACACTGTTACACTCTGACACATAATGTCGCACACTTCTGATATTAGTGGAACTCCTATAAGAATCAGCCAGGAGGTGATATGTACGACAGTGTAAGTGGGGTTGTACAATTGGCTTCACTGAGAGGAGAAATAGTAAGTGACTGCTCCTAAGAAGTTTGTATAGACGGAGATTAGATAAGAGTAGGCTTGGGTTCTGCTGAAATGTCTGACACAACATAATAACCAATTGATGATCACTGTCTGGAATAACACAGAAAGAACAGCAACTTGGTGAGGTAATGAAGAAACTTTTTTTCCATCTCTAAAACATTGTCCCAGCGGCAGTACATCTTGAGGAAAGAAAACAACAGGAGAAGGTTATCTGTGACAGAAAAACTATGACAGAAAATTATGTACCTAGATGTAACGGACCTGTAGTTACACTAATGAAGATGAACCTTACCATTGGAACTCTGTGTCAATGAAACTACTCTATTCTCATTACTGTCTGAGCAGGCTTAGTACAGATTGTTTTCCCCAGGGTGTAGGATCTAGAAACGCCAACAGTTTGGGAGACATTGTGATTAAACTCTATTTTGGCATCCTGTAACTGCTGTTGCTGTTTGGGTAATATTTGAGGGTTGCCTTCCACTAATATTTTGTTCTTTTCAGTTGACATTGATGAAATGTAGCTGTTGTCTAATACATTTTGCTATTTTGCCTGAGCTGGCAACAGTGGAATTAAACACTAACAGATCTAATAGGTGATGTAGGGGACAGAAAATTCACACTCTGAATCACTGACCCCCTGTGTTATCTGCAGGACGAATGCAAGCAAGACATCTTTGACAGCATCTTGCAAACCCAATCCCACCACTCACTAGAATGTCCATAATGGCACAGCTGCTAGACTGGGTCTGCAGCAGGCAGTGAGGGAACCAACAAGAGTGCTTTTCATTTGACCTCATCCTTACCAATCTGCTGACTTACAGATGACAGTGTCGTTAAGAGAGACAACCACTCAGTCCTCATGAAGACAAGGCATCACCTTCACATTGAGAACACATCTCATCACGTTGTGTGGCACTATCACCGTGCTAGATAGGACAGACTTGGAACAGATCTAGCAACTCAAGATTGGGCAGCCATGAGGCACTGTGGGCCATCAACAGCGGCAGAATTGTGCTCCAGTGCAATCTGCAACCTCATGACCCAGCATATTCCCCACCCAACCATTACCATAAAGCCAGGGGATCAACACTGGTTCAGTGGAGATTGCAGGGGAGCATGCCAGGAGCAGCACCAGGTATCCGTGAAGATCAGGTGTCAACCTAGTGAAGCTACCAAATAGGACTACTTGCATGCCAAATGGCATAAGCAGCAAGTGATAGGCAAAGGTAAGCTCCTGCAACCAGCAGATCAGGTCTAAGCTCTTCAGTCCTGCCACATCCAGTCATGAATCGTGGTGGACAATTAAACAACTCTCTGGAGGAGGGAGACTCCATAAATATCCCCATGTCAATGATGGAAGAGTCCATCCCCAACACAAGAGTGTAAAGGATAAGGCTCATACGTTTTGATCATTCTTCAGCCAAAAGTTCTAAGTAGATGCTCCATCTTGGCCTCCTCCAGTGATCCCCAGCATTACAGATGCCAGTCTTCAGTCAATTCAATTCACTCCATGTGATATCAAGAAACAGTTGGAGGCACTTAGATATTGCAAGGCTATGGGTCCTGACAACATTCTCGCAATACTACCAAAGACGTGCACTCCAGAACTTGCCATTCCCCTGGCCAAGCTGTTCCATTACAGTTAGAACACTGGAATCTATCCGACAATGTTGAAAACTGCCAAGGTATGTCCTGTTCACAAAAAGCGGAACAAATCCAGACCAACCAATTACTGCCCAATCGGTCTACCCTCAATCATCAGTAAAGTGGTGGAAGGTGTCATCAACAGTGCTTTCAAGCAGCAGCTGCTCAGCAATTACCTGCTCAGTGACGCCCAGTTTGGGATCCGCCAGGGCCACTCAGCTCCTGACCTCATTACAGCCTTATTTCAAACATGGACAAAAGAGTTGAATTCGAGAGGTGACATGAGAGTGACAACCTTGACATCAAGGCCACCTTCAACTGAATGTATCATCAAGGAGCCCTATCAAAACTGGAATCAATGGGTATCGGGGGCAAACTTTCCATTGATTGGAATCCGACCTGGCATATAGGAAGATGGTTGTGGTTGATGGAGGTCAATCATCTCAGCTCTAGGTCATCGGTGCAGGAGTTTCCCAGGATAGTATCTCAGGTCCAACCATTCTCAGTTGCTTCGTTAATGACCTTCCTTCATCATATTGTCAGAAGTGAGGATGTTCTCCGATGATTGCACAATGTTCAACGCAATTCCTGCCTCCTCAGATACTGAAGCAGTGTTCAAATGTAACAAGATCTGGACAATATCCAGGCTTGGCTGACAAGTGGCAAATCACATTCATGCCACACAAATGCCAGACAATGACCATCTCCAATAAGAAACAACCTAACCGCCATGCCTTGACATTGAGTGGTGTTATCATTACTGAATTCCTGCAATCAACATCCTGGGGTTACCATCAACCAGAAACTCAACCGACCTCACCACATAAGGACAGTGTCTACAAGAGCAGGTCAGAGGTTAGGAATACTGCAGCAAATAACTCACCTCCTGACTTCCCAAAAGCCTGTCCATCATTACAAGGCACAGTATGGAGTGTAATGGAATACTCCCCACTTGGATGGGTGCAGCTCCAACAAAACTCAAGAAGCTTGGTACCATTCAGGACAATGCAGCCCAATTGATTGTCACATCCACAGCATCCATTCCCTCCACCACCAACGCACAATAGCAGCAGTGTGTACTATCTACAAGATGCACTGCAGAAATTCACCAAAGATCCTCAGACAGCATCTTCCAAACCCACGACCACTTCCATCTAGAAGGACAAGGGCAGCAGATAAATGGGAACACTAGTATTTGCAAGTTCCCTTCCAAGCCATTCCCATCCTGACTTGGAAATCTTTGCCATTCCTTCACTGTCACTAGGTCAAAATCTTGGAATTCCCTCCCAAATGGCATTGTGGATCAACCTACAGGCTGGGGACTGCAGTGGATCAAGAAGGCAGCTCACCACCACCTTCTCGAGGGCAACTAGGGATGGGCAAAAAATGCTGGCCAGGCAGTGACACCCACATCCCATGAACGAACAAAAAAAATGACAAAGGCAGCAGGAGAGTGGGAACACAACCATTCCCGTACAAGGCATACATCCTCTGGAATTGAATGAACACCGCAGGGCCTGTGAATTCCCTACCTCACAGCATTTTGGGAGCACCTCAGCCTCACTGATGGAGATGGCCGATAAATGCTAATCTTGCTTGTGATTACAGTAAATTAGAACATCAACGTTCATTGAGCAGCTGCCTTGATACACTCTTGTCCTGTCTCTGCCCCAAAGCCTTGTGGTGTTGCTCTGACAGCTAATGTCTTTGGCTATGCGATCTATTTCCTTGTACAGATAAGATGCAGAAAGTGTAAAATCAGGAAATTAATAATATGAGATCTTGACTCTATCACAATTGGTATTTTCAACCATGCAATGTTAAAAAAAAGTCTTCTTGTATTAAATTTGTTTAGCATCATCAATATCATATTTACTTGCACAGAGTGACAAGTTCCTATCTTGACCTAACACTAATCCAACTGGACTTCTCCATATCCAAGGAAAATACAAAGAGCTGCATGTAATAAGCCCTTCCATGCAGAAGATTGTGAAGCTGTAGCAAGAACAAATAAATTCAATAGAAACAAATCTGGAACAGACCATCCCATTATTAAAGCCAGTATCATTTCCTAGCACCATTCCCCAAAGCACCTCTGTACTTGCATACCATCAGTCCATTTTACTTGCTTAGGAACTCTAAATGCACGTAAACTGTCCCTTCTTACTTACAACACAAGAATAAATTTAGGGGACTGCATTTTCTGTCCACGTGGTTAGCCTGATATGCAAACCTCCCAAAAATCTATCTGAAACACTTTGCCCATTTTCACACCACATCCACAAGTCCCACATTTTCTCCCCTGCCCCAATCTACTGCGTCTAGCAGTCTGTGTAACCCTCATAATCCATTGTCAGGGGCAGAGCTTTTAACCATTGCAACCAGTCCCTCAGAAGTCTCCCCAAACTCCTCAAACTTTCCCCAATATCTCTGACCTCCTATCACCAAAGCTCCTCCTCAATGTGAAGCTATGGGACATTTTACTATATTATAGATTCAGCAAATCTAGAAGAAAACTTGCATCATTTGTAAAACTGTCAAACTCTGATTGTATCCAAGGAACAATATTGCAGTTTATAAAGAAAGCCTGAACAAAAAGCTAAACTTGCAGACGGCACTAAATTTTCACCATCAAGTACAATAGATCTTTTTTATTTAAACTGGCAGAAATGGACATACCACCAGTCTATAAAGCTAAATGTGAAAGTTCAGAACATAATCCAGTCTGTCTATTCATCTGAATTAAATATCGCCACAAGAGAGTGCTATTGCTAGAGGTTGTCCCTGTCACCTTGAAGTATCCATCTCCCTTAGTGAGGCTACATGCTTTAACATGATTGCAGACCTTTAGTCTCAGGTAATTTTTAAAATATGTTCCTGCCTCCACTTATTAACTTGACTTTTATCATTCTTAGGTCTTACATTTGTAATCAACTGAGAAGAATCTTGCCAGGAACTTGGAGGCCAAGTTTCAGCTGATATTCTCATGCAATATTGAGGCATTGCTGCACTATTGGAAACACTATCGTTCAGATGAGATTTCAAAGGCCTGGTCTGTCAGGTCTGATAAATGTATAAATTCACATGGCATTAAATAAGGATGAGCAGGGGTTTTTTTTCTCTTAGATCCTGGACAATTTTTTTTCAATCAATGTTTAAATGCAGAATATGTTGTCATTCAATCAAACAGCAGTTTGTCAAAAATTGCTGCGTATAAATCGCCGTGATTGCCACATTACAACAACAAAATGTGCTTTTACATAGCTTCTTTAATGTAATAACACATTCCAAGCTGCCTCACATGGGCATAATAAAACAAAATATGACACCGAAATGCAAAAGCAGATATTAGATCAGATGATCAAAACGTTTAATCAAACTTGTAGGTTTTTAGAGACATCTTAAAGGAGTAAAGTGAGATAGAGAGCCATAGGGTGGATACAGCAGAGATTCGAACCATGGCAACTGACGATATAATCGCCAATGGTAGAGACTACTTAAGAGTCACGATTTAGAGGAGTGCAGATTCTCAGGGTGTTGTGGGGCTGGAGGAGATAGCAGAGGTAAGAATGGACAGGCCACAGAGAGATTCTCTCCCCAGACAGGAACCAATGTAGCTCAGCAAGCGCATGTGAATGTGCCAACAGTATATGTAGCAAGTTGGGGCATGAGAAGCACAGTTTTGAATGACCTAATTTTGCAGAAAATAGAATGTGGGAGGACTGTGTCATGAATGTATTGTTATACTACACATTTTGCAAAGAAAGCTAATCTGGCCTTAAAGCCAACATAAGGAATATCACATAATTGCTTCCAGAGGCCATATGCCTTCCCTTGTGAATTCAGCTGGTGTTTGTACTTGACTGTTCTCATCTCAAGGATCACAAGGATTTTCAAAAACATTTCCAAAGATTAATAAAAACTTATTCACAATGGCCTCCTGAATGTGTACATAACATTTCCTCCCTCACCAAAAACCTGACAGATTGGGATAATGGCTGGGACAGGTAACACATTAATTAACTTGACCAAAAGGCAATGGATGGATCTAAGCCCCAGATCTATGCTAATCCAACTCCTAATATGGCAGATAACAAGGTGTAGAGCTGGACGAACACAGCAGGCCAAGCAGCATCAGAGGAGTAGGAAAGCTGACGTTTCGGGTCTGGACCCTTCTTCAGAAATGGGGCCATTTCTGAAGAAGGGTCCAGACTCGAAACGTCATCTTTCCTACTCCTCTGATGCTGCTTGGCCTGCTGTGTTCGTCCAGCTCTACACCTTGTTATCTCAGATTGTCCAACATCGGCAGTTCCCACAATCTCTGTCTATCCATCTCTGTTTTAGAACCGCTCAAATGACATGTCCTCTACAGCCCACTGCAGCAGAGAATTCCATCGATTCAACCATTCTCTGGCTGAAGAAATTCCTTATCATCTCAATTCTAACCAGCCATTCCTTCACTCTGAGGCTGTGCCCTCGGGTCCTAATCTGTCCTACTAGCGGAAACATCTTTTCTATGTCCACTCCATATAGAACTCTCAGTATTCTGTAAGTTTCAATCAGATTCCCCTTCATCCTTCTAAACTCCATTGAGTACAGATCCAGAGTCTTCAACCGCTCCTCATATGACAAGTCCTTCATCCCCAGGATCATTCTTGTAAACCTCCTCTGGATCCCTTCCAAGGCCAACACATCTTTCCTTAGATACGTGGCCAAAAACTGGTCATAACATCCCAAATGCGGTCTGACCAGAGCCTTATACAACCTCAGCAGTACATTTCTGTTCTTGTATTATAGCCCTCTTGAAATGAATGTTAACACTGCATTTGCCTTTCTGATTGCCAAATGAATTTGCATGTTAACCTTAGGAGAATCCTGACTAGGACTCCTAAATCCCTTTGTGCCTCAGATTTCTGAAACTTTGCACATTAAGAAAATAGTCTATGCCTCTACTCTACCCACAGAAGTGCATAATCTCACACTTTCCCACATTGTATTCCATTTGCCATTTCTTTGCCCAATCTTCTAGCCTGTCCAAATCTTTCTGCAGCCTCCCCACTTCCTCAACACTACTATTCCTCCACCCATCTTTGTGTCATCTGCAAACTTAGCAACAATGCCCTCAATTCCTTTGTCCATATCATTAATGTGTGAATTATTGTGGTTCCATCATTGACCCCTGAAGAACTCCACAAGTCACTGGCTGCCAGCCTGAAAAATACCTCTTAATCCCTACTCTCAGCCTTCTGCGTGTCAGCCAATCCTCTATCCATGCCAGTACGTGGCCCCTAACACTATGGGTTCATCTTATTTTGTAGTCTCCCGTCAAAGGCCTTCTTGAAATTCAACTAGATCACATCCACTGGCTCTCCTTTGTCTAACTTGCTCATTACCTCCTCAAAGAATTCTAACATTTTTGTCAGGCATGACCACCCATTGATGAAATCATGCTGACTCTGCCCTATTTTACCTTGCACTTTCAAGTACCCATCAATCTCATCCCAACTAATGGACTCTAAAATCTTAAAAATGACGGAGGTCAGGCTAATTGGTGTATAATTTCCCATCGTCTGCCTTCCTCCTTTTTTAAAACAGGGGTGTTACATTAGCCATTTTCCAGTCCTCTGGGACCCTCCCTGACTCCAGTGATTCTTGAAAGATCACCACCAATACCTCTACAATCTCCTCAGCCAACTCCCTCAGGTGCAGTCTGTCTGGTCTGGGTGATTTATCCACCTTCAGACCTTTCAGCTTCTCCAGTACCTTCTCTTTAGCGATGGCCACTACACTCAACTCTGTCTCCTGAATCTCTTGAAGCTCTGGTAAGCCATTATTATCTTCCACCATGAAGTCTGATGCAAAGTACGCATTCAGTTCCTCTGCCATTTCTGTGTTTCCCATTACTATTTCTCCAGCCTCATTTCCCAGAAAACTCTTGCAATCTACTTTTATTTTACTAGTCAACTTACCCTCATATTTCACCTTCTTCCCCTTATTGCCTTTTTAGTTGTCCTACACTGGTTTTCAAAGTCTTCTCAATTCTTTAGCTTCCCACTAATCGTCACCACAATGTATGTTTTTTCTTTTGCTTTTATGGTATCCCTTATTTCCCTTGTCAGCCATGTTTGCCTCATTCTCCCCTTAGTATGTCTCTCCTTCCTTGGGATGAATTTCTGCTGTGCCTCCTGAATTACCCCCAGAAACTCCTGCCATTGCTGTTCTGTCAGCTTCCTTGCTTGGCTCCTCTTCAAATTAATGCTGGCTAGCTGCTCCCCCATGTCTTTGTCATTACCTTAGCTGTAAAACCGTTGCATCTGATTCTGGCTTCTCCCTCTGAATTCTATATTATGGTTACTGCCCCCTAGGCGTTCCTTCACCTCCAGCTCCCTAATCAAGTCTACCTCATTACACATTACCAAATCCAGAATTCCCTGTTCCCTACTGGGCTCTACCACAAGCAGCTCCAAAAAAAAAACTATCTCTTAGACATTCCACAAATTCCTTTCCCTGGGATCCTTTACCAACCTGATTTTCCTACTCCACCCATATATTGAAGACTCGCATGATTATTTTAATAGTGCCTTTCTACATGTTTCTTTTAACCCCTAATTTATTTTCTGCCCCACATTCTTAACGCTGCTAGGAGGCCTGTGCACAACTCCCATCGTGGTCCTTTTTCCTTCACAATCCCTTAACTCTACCCACGCAGATTCTACGCCTTCCAACTCAACATCATTTCCTCCTATTGATGTAATTTCATTTTTTACTAACAAGGTAACCCCGTCCTTTTGCCCATCTACCTGTCCTTTCAATAACATGTGTAACTTTGGATATTTAGTTCCCAGCCCTGAACCGCTTGCAGCTGTATCTCTGTGATACCAACAGCATTGTACCTGCCAAATTCATACTGCTATACAAGCTCATTTATCTTGTTTTGTATATCCCCCCAAACTATTTGGTTTAAAGCCCGATCCACAGCCCTGTTTATGTGATTCACTGGGACTCTGGTCCCTGCATGATTCAGATGGAGTCTGTCCCATCAGAACAGCTCCCTCCTTCCCCAGTACCGGTGCCAATGTCCCATAAATTCAAACCTGATTCTCTCACACATATGGAACACAGGACCAAAAAAAGTAGCTACAAACATAGCTAACGGTTTGCTCAGTGAATGGGGAGAATTGGAGAGATTCGGGGAGGGAATTCCTGAGGTCATGGTCTAGACATCAGAGGCACAGGTGGCAGAGGAGGAAGAAGGTGATGGATGGCCAGGAAGCCATAGTTGGAACAATGTTTTACAATTTGAGCAGAATACAGAGGAGGAATGGGCAAGACACCAGGAAGGATTTGAACACAAGGATGGACTTTTTAAAACTGTTCTCAGTCACCAGGATATGAGGTGGTTTGTGTCCTCTGAGCCAGAAGGATTCAAGTCAGAGGCCAGGACCTGATGGATGAGCAAAGTGCATTCAGAACACCATCAAACTGGTTGGGTTTCAGCCTACAAATTCTTCAATGGCAGCTGGAAAGATTTCTGGTCAGCCATGAGATGGCAAGAAATTTGGAGCCACTTCCATCACGATCTAGACTGCAACATGCACATAACAGGCATGTTGTCACAGCTACTTGAATTCCCCAAGTGAAGTACAACACAGCACCACCACAGGACAAGAGTTCCCCTAATGTAAACCTAAACGGTAAAAATAAGCAAATGTTAACTTGCTGCAGGAGAGTTGGGGAGCAGTCAGAAGTGGGAGAGTTTTTCCTTTCTGCACCCCAGGAGTGTGAATGCTTATAGCACCCTTCAATTCTACGATCAGTTAATTCAGATTAGACCAATACTGAATCTTGGAAGGTGATGATGCAGTGGCAATATCACTGGAGAAGTAACCCACAGGCCCAGACTAATGATTTAATTGAGCCTGGGTAGCTGGTTGAATTTGAATGAATAAATCTGGATGAAAAAGATAATCTCAGTGATGCTGAGCATATGGTTAAATGATCAACTTGTTCACCAATGCTCCTTTAGGGTTATCAATCTGCCATTCTTACCTGGTCTGGCCTATATGTGATTCCAGGCCCTCAGCAATGTGGTTGACTCTGAAATATGGCCCAAGCGCCACTCAGTTCAAGGACAATTAGGGGCAGGTGACAAATGCTGGTGATACCAATAGTCCATGAAATAATAAAGGAAATATAAATTCTGCAGCACTAAACAAAGTGTCATATTCCTGGGTTTTCTGGTCCATTGAAAGTGAGCCATGTTGGCAGAATTCCTTGTCTCAAAGTCAGATTGTGACTAGTTTCCAGCATGCAGCCTCCACCTCCTGAAAGCAGGCTTACAAACCCGTTTTTCTGTACAAGTCACACTCTTTACGCACATACAAGCACTACTGCCTGGGGCAAAGAAGGAGCATGAAACTTTATATCAGGTCACAGCCTCTCTCCTTCCTTGAACTGTATGTTGTGTGGATTCTGCCTGTTAATGTGACACTCAGAACTGCAGATGCTGGAGTCAGAGACGACACAGTGCGGAGCTGCAGGGACACAGCAGGCCAGGCATCATCAGAGGAGCGGGAAAGCTGACGTTTCGGGTTGAGCTAATGTGACACTCTTTATTGGTTTATGATGCTCGTTCACAGTTAATGTCTCCAGTGGCTCCTTAATCACATTGCACATTGTGCTGAATCTAGGCCTGGAATGTTGTATCTAATTTACTGTCACATTAAAGTTGTTTACTTGGGGATCTGTTCAAATTATAGCGTATGTGGGTGTCAGGGTTAATTTTCTGTTTACAGCAGAAAGACGAAACACATCACTTTTTGAATTTCTTTAATGGTGAACATTGTTTTCTCACCGAGTGTAAAATGCCTGAACAGCCATTCACAGCTGGTACACTGTGTCAGAGCGAAATGACTGGGTAGCTCACTCATAGGACTGCAACAATCTCTTAACTTTCCACTTTCACCTCCTTTCCCCACCCCCTCATCTCTGACCTCCACATCTGGAAAATGCTGACACTTAATTGATGGGATATGAGTAACAGGAGCAAGTCATATCTCTTAACTGGACATTCAGAATGATTTTTATACCTTAATGTAATTGGAGGCATTATCAAAACCATCATTTATTGCTCATTCCTAACCGTCCATTAGAAGGTGACGGTGAACCATTTTCTACGATCACTGCAGTCTATTCACTGTGCTGTTTAAGGAAGGAACTCCTGGAATTTTGATCCAGCTACAGTGAAGGATTGGGAATCTATTTCTAAGTCAGGCTGGTGTACTAGATTGGAAGGGGGCTTGCAGGTGGTGGTGTTCGCACATACCGGCTGCTCTTGTGCTTCTAGGTGATAGCGTTCACAGGTTTGGAAGGTATTCTCTAAGAAGCCTTGGTGAATTCCTGCCGTGCATTTTATAGATGATACACACTGGTGTTGCTGTGCATCAATAGCGGAGAGAGAAGATGTTGAGGTGGTGCATGGGTGCTAATCAAATGAGCTGCTTTGTCCTGGATGGTGTCACTGGAACAGCAACCATTCAGGAAAGTGGGAAATATTCCATCATACCTCAACACGTGATAACAAGCATGGGGCTGGATGAACACAGCAGGTCAAGCAGCATCACAGGAGCAGGAAAACTTGACGTTTCGGGCCTAAACCCTCCATCAGAAATGGGGGAGGGGAAGAGGGTTCTGAAATAAATAGGGAGAGAGGGGGAGGTGGATAGAAGAGAGGATAGGTGGAGAGGAGGCAGACAAGTCGAAGAGGCGGGGATGGAGCCAGTAAAGGTGAGTATAGGTAGGGGGGTAGGGAGGACGGACAGGTCAAGGGGGCGGGATGATGTTAGTAGATAGGAGATGGGGGTGTGGCTTGAGGTGAGAGGAAAAACAGGTTAGGGAGGTGGAGATGAGCTGGGCTGGTTTTGGGATGCGGTTGGGGGAGGGGAGATTTTGAAGCTTGTGAAATCCACATTGATGCCATTGGGCTGCAGGGTTCCCAGGCTGAATATGATTTGCTGTTCCTGCAGCCTTCGGGTGGCATCACTGTGGCATTGCAGGAGGCCAAGGATGGACATGCCATCTGAGGAATGGGAGGGGGAGTTGAAATGGTTCGCGACTGGGAGGTGCAGTTGTTTGTTCCGAACTTTTTTTTTTTAAAAAGGCCATTGTTGGAGGAGTTCATAAAACTAATGCACTTGGAAGTATGAAAGATCTTAAGGACTATGGGGATAGTGCAGGAAAATTACATTGAGACAGATGATCAGCCACGATCTAGCTGATTAGCAAAGCAGGCTAGAGGGGCTGAATGGCCTACTGCTGCTGCTGATATTTCCTTAAATGCAGCACAACACAAGTGAAGATGAAAGACAACAAGTGAGGAGTTTTTCTGCAGCTCAGGCTGGTGGTCACCAAGTTTCATTTTGATATCAGAATCCACTTACTGTGCTGTGTGTGTGGGCTTCAGATTATCAACACACATTAACTTGGCTGGAGAGCTGTTTCCTTGTATTCTTACCAACCGGAAATAACCATCCACTGAAGGTTACTATGCTAGAGAGTTACAAAGTTTGATTTCTTTTTTCCCCCCTTCCCCCATCTGCTTTCTGTTAATATGAGTGAACTTACTTTCCCCACCCTGAGAGGGCAGATTCTTGTCACACGATAGTTCTACAATTGGTCATAATTGCAAACTCCTGCAAAAGGACCATTCTTCAGAGGAGTCACAAGCCTCACAGCAAGTCTCATCATGGCTTAAAATCATGGAACTCCCTTCCTAACATCACCTTAAACCCCAAGAATGGCAGCTCATGGCCAGCATTTTCTCATTGTTTATTGCTAGACCTTAGTTGCCAATTAGCTTAGCCAGTGACACCCACATCCCACAAATGATTCATTTTAATAAAATTAACCAGGAATACCCCAGTTCTCACTGCTTTACCCAACCAACAGCCGTAGGACCAATCGCAGTCTTTAGTCTTGTTTTGGGCAGTGGCTGGGAAAGGTGAAAGATTAAGAAAATAGGGAACCTATTATAGTTGAGACATCACAACTAACACTCCAGGAAGGTTTCAAATGGTCATCCTGACATAAGATCATAAGAAACAGGAACAGGAGCAAGTCATTCAGCCCCTTGAGCCTGCTTCTCTGATCAATAGGATCATGGTTGAACTGACATTCCTCACATCCACACTTCTGCCTTTTCCTCGTAACCCTCAATTCCCCAGCTAATCAAGAATTTTGCCACATATCTCAGCCTTAAATATAAACAAGGACACTGCCCCCATAGCTCTCTATGGCAAGGAGTTCCAAAGACTCAGCCCTCAGAAGAAATTCCTTTTCACCTCAGTTAGAAACTGGTAGGAGTTTAGACCCTGGATAGTATTAGCATTCTCATTTTGATAGGGGTGTCAAGGGGGAGGTCAGCATAGTAGGCTCTGGACCCTCTCTCCTTTATGCTGCAGGGTAACGGACTCATGGAAGGCCTTGTGAATTTTTTCTTTTTTTTTTTAAAAAAAGAAAATACCTCAGGCTCTCATGCCTCAGACAGAGTTTCCTCCTCTGCAGGATTAGTACACCGGTCCCAGTCACTATTTTAATAAACTTTAATACTTCTACCAATCACTCTAAATCAATGTCGTCTAGTCACTGACCTCTCTACTAAAGGTACACAGATTGTCTCAATGCACTCTATCCTGACTAGTCAAATTTCTCCTCAACCTCCTCTGTTTTAAGCAGAACTCCTCCAAGCCAAACTTCTCATAGCTGCATTTTCCCAGTCCTGTTAAAATCCTCACGTCTCCTCTGCACCCTATCTAGGACAGTTACCTCCTGTGAGACACAGAATTCAAGCATAACCTCCATGTTCTTACGTTTTATACCTCAATGAGTAAAAGAATTAGGTTTCTTTGGCTTCTTAAGCAGTTCATTAATTGGCCGTTTACCATCATGAATATGTGAAGTTCCATTCCAGTGTCCCTCACTTCCTCTATAGCATTCAGGACTCTCCCATCAATAGTGTATTCTTAGGTTTGTTGCCCTCCTTTAAATGCATCACCTCAAATTTTCTTTTATTGAAATAGCATTTGCTACTCACCTGCACACCTGCCCAGTGCCTTGACAGCTATGTATTGCAGGAGAATCTCCTCTCGACCATGTAACACTGCAGAACATCACTGGAATCAACTTTCCAGCCTCAAAAACCTCAACGCTGTTACCCTTGTTTCCTGCCACTTAACCAGTTTTGTATTCAACTGTTACATTCCCCTACATCTAAAATTGATTTTTATTTTAAAACAAAAAGGCAAACAAACAAACAGTCTGCCATGCATCATCTTGGTGAACAGCCCTGTTAAAAGCCATGTAGACTACATCAACCTCACTACCTTTAAAATGTTCTTAGTGACCTCAAAGTTCAACTTTAAGTTTATCAGACATGACCTTTCCTTAACAAATCCATGTTGATTACCTGTGCTTTCCTGTATGAAAATTTCTCCTGTCTCAGAACCAATTCCTGCATATTGCCCACAGTTCTAATTAGACTGGCCTGTAGATATTCAGTCAATCCCTCACTCTCTCTTTCTCTTTTAAATAAAGTACATTAACGTAAAAGCAGGTGTGGCATAGTGGTAGCTACCTCTGGGTAGGAAGTCCCACGTTCAAATCCCAACTGCTTCAGAAATGTATCATAACCCACCCAAACAGGTTGCTAAGAAATATCTCCAACAATTTGTATACCCCTGATCATCTCTCACCATATCTGCATACAGTGAAGATTAGAAAAATGGTCTTCAGATCTTCCACTATTTCCTCTTTGGCTTCTTTTAACAGCCTGCTGTTTCATCTTTCCCTGAAGATTTATCTAGTTTGAAGGATGCTGACCCCATTAATACATTCTCTCCGCCTGCTCATCATATCTAACATATTGGACTGAATGCCTAATGTTGGGGAACACAGCCTGTAGGTCGGACTACTCTCAGAATGCAGGGCACTAAAATAAAATTCAACAGTCTCCAGGATTAAAGCCATTGAGGATAGGAGCCACAGGAATAAAGAGCATCATCTCTGAACTCACCACTAAGACGCACCATCATGAAGATAGACCACCATTTCTTCATTATCATTGGAGTCAATGTCAGGGATTTTCTTACTCAAAACCATCACAGGAACAAATCCAGAACTAACAGGGTCCACAAGCAACATTGAAGGGACAAGTACAGATGTGATAAATGTGACAGTCAGCATTCCAAGAGCAAATCTTTAAAATACAGGGAGACGAGCGCCCAGTTTCAATCCTGAACATGCGCTGAATGTGCAGTGTTCAATTATGGAATTCCAGAACCGACTTCCACATCAGTGTTTGAACAGGGACAAACGCAATTAGTTTTCTGTGTGATATCAGGATTCAAGGTGACTGACAGACTGCAGGGGGGGATTGTCCACTGTGATTCCCTATCGCTTTCCCACATGGAGACTTGCCATGTGGATGGGTTAGTGCAGAGCAAGCAACACTTATTGAGCAACATTCGTGGAGAGGGAGAGGGATAAAGTGACAAAAGGTTATTGGATGGGGCAAGGAATTAATCATTACAAGTTAGACAATACTATAACCATGTGAGAGATGCAATAGTTGTGAGCTATACAGAATTTGGATCATGCTTCCATCAATGTAATATCATGCAGTTAAGGTCAAAGTTTAATCACCAAGTAAATAGCACACAGTTTTGATTTTTTTTTGCTGAGGATAGTTTGCAAATTAGGTTTTGGAATGTTGGTGTTAAGCTTTAGGACGGATTAAAAAGTTTGCATCTGCAATAAAGGGTAATGAACATCATTAACAGACACTGTCTTCCACATCCATCAGCACACTTCATTACAGATAGAAGAGAAAATCAAATTTCACTGAGCTTGATGCGTACAAGCAATTGCAACTGCTCTAATTGTAGTGACTTTAGATGTGCTGAACACAATTGTTCAGATAGCTCCTTTATGGAAGGAAATCCAACTTCCTTGGCTAATCTGGATTAAGTGTGACTTCAGGCCCACAACAGTGGTTGACTCTTAACTGCCCTCTTTACAATTAGGGATGGGCAATAAATGCTGCCCAAGTCTCATGAATGAAATACCTATTTGGAACAGTTGGTCTTGAAAAGGGACATGCCAAGTTAACAAGTTAATTTGAACCTTCACTGCAGATTCCTGACCACCCATCAGTAATACCACACAAGTTGCAATGTGAGATGAATAGTGTCAAATAAAATGACACTTGGAAAATTACAAAAACATTTAATTACTGAGGAAGTTACAAATAATCAGCATATACAATACAGGGAACATGTCATTACTGACAAGTGGTCCACAGGGGAGAGAGAGAGAGATAGTAAAGTTTGAAGGCACAATATTTTCTATTGTAGTAGCAGCTTAATCATCCATTCAGCAGGTTACATGGGAATTGGAGTAAACAGAATCAAACATTTCCTCGAGTTGAAGCCTTTACTTTGCAAATGAAACCAAACTGTACTTGCTCATTCTCCTAACGGTGTATGGAAATGCTGCTGACATAGATCCTTGTCCCTGAAGATGATTATTCAGGATACCTCTATGGGGGATTTGGCATTTATTCTCTCCATCTTGGAGTCTCTCCAAGTTCAGAAGTAAACAACCAGTATTCCTGGAGCTGTTTTTTGGACATGGCCACGAGCGCAATAGGTGCAGTAG
The DNA here is from genome assembly GCA_024137785.1 of Ginglymostoma cirratum. Taxonomy (NCBI): domain Eukaryota; kingdom Metazoa; phylum Chordata; class Chondrichthyes; order Orectolobiformes; family Ginglymostomatidae; genus Ginglymostoma; species Ginglymostoma cirratum. The sequence goes on from JAHRHZ010000043.1 coordinate 27,498,356, forward strand.
AGACCCCCTCCTTACCCTGACATTCCTTCCACAAACTCTTACTAGTCTTGCGACCAGGATTTCAGCCATGAGTAATGATTGGTGGGTGACAATTTCATACTGTAGTTTGAGCGGTAAGACACCTGGTTCAGTTTTGAAACTATACTTCCAAAGAGGGTATTTGGAGCAGTTTAGCTCTCGCTTATAGTAGCAACAGCCTGAAGTTTTTGAATACAGGATTGCAGCAAGTTAAACTGAAGAGCACTGCAAAATAAGCAAATAACTCATGACAAAGTACTGACTTCTCAACAGGCTCAACAATAACTAGAATCAAAGTTTCTAAAGAAATTTATCAAAATCACGAGGACAGACTCTGGGGGAAAATAAAACAAAAACATTTTAAGAATCCATCTTGCCCTGTATTGAAAACCAAAAGCTCTATAGCTCATGGGTGCAAGTATTGTGCAAGACTTCGTTCTGAGGGTTTACTTTATATACAGTCACCACACTCCTAATCCTTTGGAATGTTAGGCAGATTTAAAATAGAATCCAGTTTGTTTTTAAAAGCAACAACAAAAAGAAACGTAAACGCAATGACTTTGGAATGTTATTGGATTTGGCAGAGTGGAAAAATTGAAAACAGGTGGCTGCATTTTCCCCACAAGCCTGCTCTCATGAATGATTAGTCTTTGACGACATTGAAATTCTGGATCATTCCCACCTTCTTCAGGAAGGAAAGGATATACATGTTTTTAAAAAAATACATAAAGATATGTACTGTTAAGCTATCAGTGAGAAGTGACAGATACTAAAGTGGTTTGAAGGAACAATCTCCAAATACTGTTTCAGCAGCATCATTCCTAAATGTTAATTTTTCAGTCACCTCATTAAAGGAGCAGAGATTAGATTCACCAGCCCTCTACACCTCCCGCACATAGCCTCCACACCCCATCAAGTGTGGAATCTTACTTCTCTGAAAAGCTTCCTTTAAAATTTCTTGGACAGAAAAATAAAATGGACCTTAAAACAAAACAAAAAAAAAACACATTTTCTTTTGCTCAATGACCATACAGGATTTAAAAAAACAAGTCAAAAAGTAACAAAAAAAAAAATAGAAGTTGCCAGAAAAGCTCAGGTCTGGCAGCACCTTTGGAGAAAAATCAGTTAACATTTTGGGTCGAGTGACCTTTCCTCAGAACTCAATGCTGACCGAAACATTAACTCTGATTTTTCTCTACAGATGCTGCCAGACCTGCTAAGCTTTTCCAGCATTGACTGTGCTTATTTCTAATTTACAGCATCTGCAGTTCTTTCGGCTTTTAAGTCAAGTAGTAAAAACCATCAATTTTGGATCATATTCATTAAAGTTAAAAAACAGAAATGGAGAGAGGTGTAAGAATAGTTTGAGATACAAGGGGAATTTTAACCACTTGCAAGTTGGCCACACGTAGAAGCTGGACAGTGAGTTGCTTTCTCCTTCCTTGAAATGCTGTAGCGCAAGAGATTCAGTCGTATTGTGCAGGATAACCAGCAGGACTTTCTGGAAATGGCTCTCCACTGTAGTCAGAATTGCTTCCATTCAGTCCAGGCCCAGCATTTGGACAATACTTGGGATTGTAGATCTGGCGGCCTAGACCAAAGTTGGTGCCACTTTGGTTGGCTCCTTGATTGCTGCCCATTTGCAGTGATGCCGTACTGTTGTCACACTGTTCTGTGCCCAGCTTTTTATCGTAAATGGGTCGTCGGGTGCCTGGTGCAGTCATACCAGCCTGAAATGACAATGAAATTTTTCAGAAGGTTAAATTATTCAAAAAAGCTGGTTAAAGCAATATGATCTGCAGCCAAAGTCTGTCAAGGGACACAAACATAGAAACTTGGAGGGGGCGAGGTCACCTGGCCCTTTGAGTCTGGTCTGCCATTCAACATGAGCATGGCTGATCATCCTACTCAGTACTTTGTTCCCACTTTCTCCCCATAACGGTTGGGCTCTTTAGCTCCAAGAACTGTAAATATTCAGCCAGGATTAAATTTCAGCTTTTTTTTTTAAAAACAGAAAGGTGATAAATAAATCCCATTAGGGATAACCAACAAATTCATAGCAGTTGTTTCAACCCCAACAGTAAATCAAATCCTGGAACAGGAAAGGGCCTAAAGCAAACTTCTTGCTTCCCTGGAATATTGGGGATCACGCAGTAATAAGACATTCACAAGGCAAACTGGATTGAGAATCCAGCAACCACCAACTAGGAGATGGGTGATCATTCTCAGTGGGAGTTTTCCAACTGCATTCCAATATGAATTTATCATCAAATAGTCAGCCATTTAGGACAGAGATGGAAGACAAAAATTTCTTCACTCCCTCAGCGTTATGAAGTGTTTGAAACTCCTCACCCTGGAAGGCTACAGGGGGCTCAGTTGGGGAGTACATTCACGACTGAGAAGAATGGATTTCTGTGGGCACCAAAAGGGCCTGAAAAACATGGGCATGGGCTGCAATGTGGGATTTGAGGCAGAAGATCAGCTCAGGCCTGAGTGAACGGAGAAGCAGGCTGGAGAGGCCACGTGCTCCATGCCTGTTCCTGTTTGTTATGCTTTTAAATGAGAATTTACTGAACATTACACATTAGCCACTGTAAATACCTTATCAACTATTCAAGTTTCAAATATGAACAAAGTTAATGTTACTTCGACTCCAGAATGTCACTAATGAGAAAAAAAAAAGACTCAGGACATGCAGGGGAAAAGATTTGCATTTCTGCTGTGGGAGGAAACTGGAGCACCCAGAGGAAACCCACGCAAACACAAGGAGAATGCGCAACCTCCACACAGAGTCACCCAAGGTTGGAATTGAACCCGGGTCCCTGGTGCTGTGAGGCAGCAGTGCTAACCACTGAGCCACCATCCGCCCTCTTAAATAACAGTTACAAAACAGCAAGGAAGGGCATCTATTTTATCTGTTTTAGTGATGCTAATTTAAGGTTAAAAACTATCTAGAAAACGTGAGCAATTCCCATCTCTTCTTTGAATACTGACATGTGGTTTATGTTTAGGGAGGAAGAATGGGGCTTCGATCAGAAGTTTCATCTGAAAGCTGACATCCCACAGTTCAGCACTCCCACACTGCACTGCAGTGTCAGAGTAGATTCGATGCAAAAGGCTCTGAAGTGGCTTAACAACGTTCTGATTCAAGTAGAAATGCAATCCCTGGACTACATAATAACTTTATAGGACTGATCTGTGCACAGATTAACAGTGAAAATTGTAATTTTGCTCTCCTGTTTTGATTGTTAAGATTAAAAAGTGGCCCTAACAGTAGAAACAAACAAATGACACAAACCTGACTTGCTCCTTTGTTGGTCCCCATCTGTAAACTAATAGTAGACTGGTCCATGGAAGCAGGGATTTGGGACCGTGGATCATAAAGGTGTCGCCTGGTACCGTAGGCACTCATTCCAGTCTGGCTGGCACATTTATTAGTCCCCATCTGAGGAACAGAGACAAAAAAATAATGGAATACACAGTGTCTAGATGTAGAAGAGACAGCTAAGCAGAGATAGAGACCATTTACAAAATCTTGCAACACACTTCTCTTTAAAGTTTTCTTTCCACCTTTCCTGAAGGCACTGGTTCTGGATGGATCAAGTTTCCTCCACTTCCCCAGCCCGTGGCCATCATCCACATGCTATCCTTGGTGGCACGTGTCAAGACTGTTCAACTTCAAAAGCGTCATAACCAAAGTCCAAGCCTATCCTCACCCAATGTTCCTGCATGCGAATTTTCTAGCAGGGATTACTGAACAGCAACTGGGAGCTAGAGCATATCCCGAAATCCTCTGTTGTCAGTGCCCTAGGGTCATGCTGAGATCTACCAGGACAACCAGAGGACTTACAGCTTGGTATGGTTCAGATATATACTGCCATCAAGAATCTGAGCTTAAAAGTCAAACATGAATACCTGAAGTCCAATGACACATTGTCCAGCATTCAAGGTTTCTTGGTCAAAAGAGCGCTGCTGCTTGTCGGCATATTTGACACCAATATCAACTCCAGCATTCACCCCCTTTGTTTTTGCCTAGGATGATAGGGAATTGAATAGGTTTTTAAAAACTCCAAGTAAACATTACAGCCATTTGGCCCATTCCACAGCTAAATAAGTTCCACACACTCACACAGCATAACCCTACCAAGTTACCATACAGATTCACCTCTCACCGTATGGTTGAAATTAAATTGCACCCTTACTGGTGATATAAATCTCCACACCAACCAAAAGAATGATCTGTAACTGAATGTGCCCTTCATATGACAGCTTCTGAACTGTGATGTTTCAATTTCCAGGGATAAACTGCGTACTAAAAACTTCTTTTAACAATGGTCTTCCCCAGTATCTCAATTGGAAGATGCAGACCCCAATTTTGAATGACGCTACCGAGTTCTTACCTTAGTCTGTGTGAGTAAATGAACAGTGAGGGACAAGATTGACTATTTAGAAGATCACAACAGTCAAAGCAGTATCTTATGAAGGACAAGTGGATTCAATGTGTGGAAACCATCGCAAGAACTAAGTCAGCATCACATGGAGAAAACTGAAGATGAAAACAATGCACAAGATAGACAAACTTTATGAAGTAACCTTCCAGGGCAGCCTTCAATTCTTCTCTACACCAAGATTCCTGCAATTATATTAACTGTTTACATAGCCCAATGCTGTTGAGATTAAGGAAGGAGAGAAAGAAGAGGGAGAGGACAGGATGAGAAGAGCGAGAGGGAGGAACTGAATTAAAAGCTTGACTATTTAAAAGTAGATGGACCGACAATGAGAGAAATAAAGTCAATCTGCCAGATCTTCTGGGCCACAGACTGTGAATTAAGGATCACAACATGTTAAAGCTGTGACAATAGTGGAAACAATCAACTTAAAAAAAAAACAATCGCCTTTATCTGGTGTTAGCCTGGTACTTACCATCCCTGCTAGGGCTAGCAGTGCTGTCTGTACCTGGGTCATGTTCCCATTCTCAAAAAGGTCATTTGCCTCAAATGTGTCATGTGGCTTGATACCATAATTCTGCATTGCTTTGATAAAATTGGACAAATTCTCCAGCTGTTCAAAACAAGGACAGATAAATTTTTAACCTGAAAGAACTTGAATGCATTTTTCATGCTCTAGCCTCAGGTCTTGCTTTCCTGATTTATTGTTCAGTCCTGAACAATAAACTCCTTTGTAAACTCCATTTAAAGGTATTCTATCCCTCAATGGAGGTTACACGCTTTACCCAACACCTCATTAGAACAAAGATTTTGCTTCAGAGCTCATCCCCTTTATACCCAGACCCCTCTAGCTCCTCTGTTCTGATGCCCATATGTCCTTTCTTTAACACTAACCCTACCCAAATTTCCTTAATACCTAAACAGGCTGGAAATTTCCAGGAAGCATGTTATCAAAAATCTTTGGATCACTTTGTCCTCCAACTATTACAAAGGCCCTGGTGTAGTATTTTACCTGATGCCAGTTTAAAGCTGAACGGTTGATTTTCTTCACAGAGTTGGGCATGATTTTGTTCATCAGCCTAATCAGGTGGAGAGAAGGGAAAAGAAAATTATCTGGTTACAGAACATTTTAATGTTTGGGATAAAAATACAAATCAGGACCACTGACCTACATTTACTGAAAAGTTAAAGTTAAATTTGTTCTAAAGAATACTCTGGTTTGTGGATCTCTCAGCATGCTCAGAGTCGGAAGATTATTAGAATAAGCTTTACTCTAGGATGAACATTCAATGCATTGCTGAGGGAATATACTGCTTCGTTGGAGGTGCTGCCTTTCAGATGAGTTGTCAAAGCAATTGGCTCCATCTACTGTCTCAAGTGGACATAAAAGTTCACAGCACTGGTCAACCAACAGCTGATCTGTCTTCCTCAAAACCCTCCTGCAGCAGGGGGATGCAAGTTCTGCAGAGAAGTGATGCTGCATTTGAAGCATTAACTGTTACTCAATTCACATACTGAGTTCTTGCAACACTTTGTTTGTGCCACTGATCTCCAGCATCCAGAGGATTGGGTTACTTTGGTAGTTTATTATATTAGGGATATGATGTTAGTTGGAATAAATCTGAAATTTGATGAGAATTGTTACAAAGGAAGAATGGTTTGGGTTGGAAGAGAGGAAAGAGACAGTTCAATTAAAAAAGGTTATTAAGAAGAATGAGGCAAATGGCTGTAACAAAATCTACCTTCTCCACGCTCGGAGGCGCAAAGACCCATTGAATCAAGTATCCAGCCTTGTGGCTTGCATGGCTCAGTCACACACCAGGCACTCCTCACTGTCAATCTAACATGCTGTATATATTGGGACATTTAAAGGAGGGTTCACCACACAGGCCCTGGAAACTATGAATCCCAATGTTATTGTACTGTGGACAGTACTGAACCCATGCCCCATGGTGTACAGAGTCTCACACCAGAACCGCCCAACAATCCCAGGTTACATGATACTGTTTTCATCACCATATTGAGGTTTACATGTGAAACAGTTCAATTCTGTCTAATTGTACGAGAGAAAGAGATTCTGAAGGGGTTAAAATTCATGTTTTACAATGATTCCACCTATTGTAAGTGGTGCACACATTCAGTGGGTGGCTGTGATCCGAACAGATGCTGAAGTGCCACAATTCAACTCAGTGCCCCCTCCCTGACTAGGAAAGGGAGAGGGGGAAAATATCATCCAGGTTTCAAGTGCTCTTTCTAATCACCTATCCTGGTCAGTATTCAGTTCAGAGCAGGACCAGGATCAGATACGGTGCTTCTACAATTGAAGATCTCTCGAAAGCCAACTTTGATTCAGGCAAAAATCACTTCCAATGAACTAAGGCAACCAACCACCCAGGTAGAAGGGACCTGGTGAGTTAAAGGCTGTCCTGTTTTTGTCTGCTCCTATAGAGAGGTGCCTGACTTCACTCAGTTCTGCCTACAGTGGTATAACCAATACCAGGAACTCAGTCTGGGGCTCAAATCTTCCTCATCCAAGGATTCTCCAGCATTGTAGTTGACAGGGCCACGGACCAGGTCCAACCCATTTCCAACACGTCAGTCCTCACAACCTGCCTTCGCTCCCACATCAGCGACAGGGTCCCCCTTGTCCTTACCTACCATCCCACCAACATCCACATCCAGAGGACCACTAGCCAATATTTCTACCACCTCCAGCAGGATGCCACCACCAGACACATTATTCCCCCTCCCTTGTCAGCCTTCCACAGTACCTCTTGGTAGAGGCTCAGTAACACTAACACTGCCTCTCACAAGGTCCAATGCATCAGAGGTCCAGATTCATCAGGATATTAACCATAGGCTCATTCTTTTAACAGAAAGCTACACCATTTTTTAAAACTTCATTCATGGGATGAGGGGGATCAATGCCCAGGTAGCATTTATTTCCCATCCCTAATTGTCCAGAGGGCGGTTAAGAGTCAACCACATTGCCGTGGGTGTGGAATCACATGTAAGCCAGGCCAGGTAAGGATTGCAGTTTTCTTCCCTAAAGGACATTAGTGAACCAGATGGGTTTTTCCGATAATTGACAATGGCATTAGACTCTTGATTCCATTTTTTAAAAAAAACAAAATCAAATTCAAATTCCACCATCTGCTGTGGCAGGATTCGAACTGGATTAACAGTCTAGCAATAATACTACTAGTCCATCACCCCCCCTAAAGGCATTTTGTGCAAACTTGGTCAAAATATGAAACATGTAAGCTTTGTCAAGGTGAAACTCAAATCTTTAACAAGATATTTTAGAATCAGAGAATAGAATCACTACCATAACGAAAGCAGCCATTTGGCCAGAGTCTGAATTGACCCTCCAAACAGCATCCTGTCCAGCCCCCTACCTTATCTCTGATGGTGGGTTAATGCACGTAAACCAAAGTGACAGACTGTCTTTGTTAACTGTAATGATCTCAATAATAATGAGCTCCAGACAACTTAATACAGCTTTGAACAAGTGCAGGCAAAGCTGTCCTTAACTTGGCAATCTAACTCGGAAGCCACAACAGGGCTGGTGTGGGAATATCTGGTGGACAAACCAGATGTTGGGGTTGGAGGTGATTTGCAATAATCAGTACAGTACAGAACAAGTTCTGATCTGAATCTCACACCCTTGGAGCACAATTTAATTCATTCACAGGGATGGGAGTGACACTGGTTAGGCCAGCATTTATTGCCCATTGGTCCAGACTGTCTGGAGTTATATTTAAGCCAGACCAGGTAAGGATGGCAATTTCCTTCTCCAGTGAACCAGTTGGGTTTTTTCAACAATAGACAATGGATTCGTGGTCATCATTAGATTCTTAGTTCCAGATTTTTTTAATATTGAATTTAACTTCCAAGTTACATGGTGGGATTCTAACCCTGATCCCCAGGTCATTACCTAGACAGTATTCTGGATTAAATACTCCAATTATCATATCACTAGGCCATAGCCTGCGTATGACCTGAAATGCAAGCTGCTGGTGTGTCTTAAAGAGGAAAAACATTTGAAATCCAGTCCTCACATCTGTTGATCAAATAAAAAAAAGTATGTAGAGAGGTTTCTCTGTTAACTTCAGCTTGTTTTATCTGCATCATAATCTCACACCCAAAATGTACTAAATCAATCATTAGAACAATGGGGTGACAGAAATTAATTGACTAAGTGAGCAAGGAAATGGTATGTTGTTATAAGATCATAAGAAATAGGAGTATGCCATTCATCTCCTCGAGTTGGTTCTGCTATTCAATAGGATCATGGCTAATCTGTCACTCCTCACATCCACCTTCCTACCTTTTCCCCTCTAACCCTTGATTCCACTACTGATCAAGAACCTGTCTATCTTAACCTTAAATACACACAAGGACTCTGTCCCCACAGCTCTCTGTGACAAGGCGTTCCAAAGAGATTCAACCCTCAAAGAAATTCTCCCTTATCAGTCTCAAATTTGAACCCTTAATCCTGAGACTATGCCTTCTGGTCCTAGACTCTCCTAAGTAGAGAAACATCTTCTCAGCATTTATCCTGTCAAGCCCCTTAAGAGTCCTTTATGTTTCAATGAGAACAGATCTCATTCCTCTAAATTCCAGTGAATGCAGCCCCAATTTATTTAACCTTTGCTCACAAGACAATCCCTCCTTATCAGGAATCATCCTTCTCTGAAATACCTGCATTAAAATAATATCTTTCCTTCAATAAAGGGGACCAAAGCTGCTTACAGTGCGCTAGACATGGTCTCACCAACACCTTGTACAGTTGGCAACAAGGCTTCCCTACTTGTACTCCAACTCCGTTGAGTTATGGGCCAACATTTCATTAGCCTTCCTGATTACCTGCCACATCCATGTGCTAGCATTGTGCATTTCATGCACAAGTCCCTCACGTTGCAGCTTTCTGCATTTTATAGCTTTTTTGCTCTCCCTTCAAAAACGAACTTCACATTTTCCCACATTACAGTCAGGTTAAGCAAGTGGGCAAAAGGTTGGCAAATGGAGTATAATCTTCTTGCAACTTGCCTTTCCACCTATTTACAAGTGGCAACTTGATCAAAATGTCGGCCTACTCCAACCAGTAGGCCAAATTATATTGCAGCAATTAATCTTACTGTATCTCATTAGTCCTGTGCCAAACAAATTAATATTTTGCCAATTTCTAACTTACTGACAAATCATAAAGTGGGGAAACGGCATTGTACTCACTCGCAAAGGATTACACCGTCCTTCAGGCCTTTCTGAAAGTTGTCCCCGATCTGCTTCCCAGTCATCCCCTCGATCCAGAGTCGCAGATCTTCCTCCTTCTGAAGATCATATTTCTGAGCAATCTGCAGGAAAACAGAACACCAAACAATCAGATGGACTTTATTATTATATATAAAAAATTTGTTCTTTTAATGGTGTGGTTGCCTGTGGAAAGCGCAAACAAAACACAGTCTCCTTGTAATGTCTACTTTTAAATAAAGCAGTGACTAAAAGGGAACTCAAAAGTTCTTGGCATCCCAGAAGGAGCCAGAGTCAGCAGTGAAAAAGGTAAGCATTATTATAGCAATGTAGCATCCCTAACAAACATTTGATGGTCCTCCAGCCGCAGTCACTTTGTGAAGGAAGCTCTTTGGTCTGCCTGAAACGTGTTGGTCTTCCACAGCAAGGAGTTGACTTCAACCAAATGTTGGAATGCGCCAGTCTACAAAGCTCCAGGGCTACGTGCTGAGGGATGCACTAAAATTTGGGGCTGCTGCCACCAAGGCGCAGTGGGGAAAGACCACTGTCTGAAGTCTTCCCGCTGAAGTCAAGTGGGAGTCCGTCCAGATGTTGGGCTTCTGGAGCCTCAAATGCATATAAATATAGTCTGATTCAATTAAGAGATGCCTTTGATTTGTTTGCTTAGAGTCAAACTCCAATGTGCATGTTTCCTTTATGTGCACGCAGTACAGTAGCACATAAAAATATCTTGATGAATAAATTATATTTTGAAATAAAAAATCCATAACCCATTGTAGTTTAGTACATACTTAGAGCATCAGAAACATACAAGATCAGTGCAATACCTGTGGGACTCGAGCTGAGAAGATGGTATTGTGATGAGCTTTTAATCTCTTCACGAATATTAAAACAAAACAGAGGATCATTCTATCCTTACCCTGTAAAAGGCCTTGAGCAACGCATAAACCATTCACTGCTAGCCCAGAGCAACATAAAAGCCACAATACCCAGACGTGAAACTTTCATCTCACATCAGCTTCTCTTCAATCTCCCTGACATAACACGTATTACATACCCGTTGGAAATTTATATTAAAACATGTACATCTTTCCAATTTCAGGTCAATGGTAAATTGTGCTCCGTATTAAGACGAAGTAAAAGCATATATCTTAAAACACTTGCAAGAACACTACAATGAAGTTTCCCAATTACCCAGAAAAATTAGTGAATAATGATTTTTAATTCTGGAAAAAGAGCATAATTAACCAAAATGACTGATGTTTGAAATTTAAAGAAATGTTCTAAGAACATATAAATAGCTATTTTTAAACAATATATTATTAGAAATAGTCGGAAAAAAAATGTTGAAACCACCAAAAGACACGCTGACTTGATTTGTTACTCCTGTTTCCTGTAACTGCTTTAATTCTGCAGTTACCTGGACTTAAACGGTTTTCATTTGATAAAATCCCACAAGTACTTAAAATCAATTTGAATCAAAATATCCCTCTCAATTGCACCAGTGCTTTTAGGGCTCAACCCTAGGAGGTTAACTGGAAGTCAGCATCTGGGGTTGGCGTCTAAGTCACAATTTCAACCTTCATCTACAGGTACAGCACGACAAATCTGGCACCCTCAGGATTAAGGCCCTGCTGCATTTTGAATCTTTCCAGATTTCAGGTCAAGGGTTTGAGCCATGGCTAGTTCAAGCCAAGCCAAGCCAAGCCAAGCTTGAGGTCAAAGGTCGCACAGCGCAGAAGGGCAAAGCCAGTATTCTATTTTGTATAGAGACTGTACCAATGCAATGTCTAGCTAAATTATCTAGGTAAATACTTCATCCTTTGATTTCATTCAATTAATATTGATGTGAAAGTAGTGCCCAGTTTTTGGGTAGCCCTGTTTGACATACTCTTCCCTGCATTTTTTTTAAAAATGCAAAATCCATCAATTTAAAAGTTTTCCTTTCTACAACACAGCTGCATTTTTGAGTAAACCTTCTCAAAGAGGATGTCGTGCAGTAGGTTGAAACCAACTTTTCAGGAACTGAGACAATCTGTTATAACACATCCAACAAGACCATTAAAAATACAGAAGTTCCTTTCTCAGAATAAATTGATTAAATTATGACAATTATGAAGTTGCCAACTGGTTGGGAAGTCCAACTTCACGCAGAAAAACAACAATTCCAAGACATTAAAAAATTCCCAAATGGCTTAATGTAGGGTTTTCCAAAAAAAAAAAAGTGTTGTTTGTGGGCAAAAGGGAACACTTCCACCTTAACGTTGACACTGATCTTATTTGTACAACTGGATATATGCACCAAGTTATAGGGCAAGGATTTAAACTTGATATGAGCCTACCATCAGGCCCCATTGTGATCATTTAGATGCGCATTTATCTAGTAAGACAGCAACGTCCAAGTCATTTTTCTTTATTCTTTCATGGCATATGGGTATCACTGCCAAAGCCAGCATTTATCATCCATCCCTAATTGTCTCTGAATGGAGTGGCTCGCCAGGCCACTTATCAGGAGGGTAGAACAGTAACCTGCTATTTCAGTCAGTGAAGATGGACCGTCTTATGTATAACTTTCATCACTGGTCTTTGACAGAATAAAAGAATTGAAATGTTTAAAAAGGCTGACATAAAATAACTACTGTGGTCAGCTGGCAAGCTAAGGCAATCCACATGGAATGTATGAAACCAGCTGCATCAGAATTACCATTTTAAATCAAGAAGCACTGAAACTCTGGCATCAAGAAACTTGCAGTGGGAGAGAGTGATCGTTTTACTTACTCTTGCAATGATAGCTCCACATATCGAGATAAAAGGTTGCCTATCCAGCATGAAATGAAACAGATACCAAAATCTACAAGGGAGCTTTATATCAACGGTAGCCTTTGAGCAGAAAGGGAAAGCACATGAGAGAGCAAAACAGACTGATAATAGCAAGGATGCTGCAAGCCATTTTTCCTTCTCAAGCACATAAACTAGGTCATGAAAACCAATTTAGAGTATCTGGATGTCTACAGCTTTGTCATCACAGAGGCAACAAGTCAGCAGCTAAACAGTTGGACTTGGGCAACTCAAGCACAATCTATAGCCTTTAAACTACAAATGCCTTTACCTTCCTGTCTGTATTAGATACCCCGATCCCTTCTTTGTCAGCTCATTACCTGCGTCAATGCACGTGTTCGATGGTGTATTTTCTTATTTCTCCTCAGATTTAATTGGTAATAAAACACCAGTCTCTTTTATTGAGAGAATCTTGGAATTGGCTATCCCTTATTTTTAACTTGTTTAATTGCAGGTAGAGAGAGTTTTTAAAATTGTTGCAAATGACAGAGAGGCACTAAAAAAAAAAGAGGAGAAGCCAATCAGCTCTTCTCGTCATAACTGTACTTCTGGATTCCTAGTCCAGTGATATCATTACTTCCTACATATGGGACTAAATTAGATCAGGGACATCCCAACTTTGATCCTTGTTTGAGCAGAGAGTTGCCTCCTTGCAGCCATAGTACAGAGTATGTGCTACAACTGACCTTGGTATTGTGGAGTTACCACAAACGCCACTTGCCCCAATGGATGGGCAACAGCAGAATTAGGCCCAGCTGAGACTACCACACCAAGATCAATAAGCCATCTTGTAGGTAGTCATGTCCCTACATCTGGGCCAGAAGATCTGGGTTCAAAGTCCCACCTGCTCCAGACGTATGTCATAACAAGGTTGACCAGATTGAAAATATCTACAGGTATACAATCAATGACCATCTCAAGGATATAATCAGAAGTTGCTTGGGGCCCATGGAACTGTAATCCTTCAGGGGGCATTACCAACAAGGAATGGAAGGGATGTATTCATAGTTGATATGTTGGCAATTTTCATGTTCTCATGAGTTCAGAATGAAGCATCAGGATGTGAAGGCTTCTCATTATCAGAATTATACCTGCCCTTTTTCCTGGGACTGTAGTTCTCCTCTTCTACCTGACCACTGCTCTCCTGAGGCTCATCAGTTGCCAAAATTCAGTCAAGATGACAAAACAGCATTCAGTAACCTTCAAGAGATGGTTACTGAAATTAACAAGGAATGCTTCAAATTTTAACAAGAATTATTCTGGAAAATTCTCTATTAAAACATTAAAATGTAATAGCTGCCTTGTTACATTAAAATGCGGTAATCTTTCCAAACAGATTAAATCAGCAGATAGTCGTCATTACATCATCTAGTTCCGTTTTGTTGCCCAAAAAAAAACTGATGAACTATCCAGGAACTGATTTTGCAATCAGCATTCTTAATTTGCAGTGCTTGTCATTACACTCCTATGTGCCACGAATACTGACTTTTCAAGATGGTTGTGTTTCTTTTAAGTTCTGAAAAGGTATGGTTAAATCGTCACAATGATCTCTGCTTGAAGACATACCGTTGTGATCTTGTTGCCACAGTGGGTGGGGAAGTGGGAAGAATGGGAACTGAATAGACAGGACCTGGGGAAGTTTGGAAAAACAAACAAGTCAGAAATGGGCCTTACTAGTGAAAATAAGATCCTTGAAGCTTGGACAGAGTAGAAGGATTTTCGATTTTGACCGAGAAGCGAGTCTGTTCGAGAGCTGACAGTCAATTTTCACGTGGAAGACACGTAGCATCACAGGAACAAGTTTGCAGTTCACAATGAGAAAGGGCTGTAAGGCAGATTGATTGCATTAATTAGTTCATGTAGAAGCACTTTTCTTTGAATTTGGTGTATTAGTTGGCCTTTAAATTCATGTTTAGCTTGATGTTTCTTCATGAAAAGTCTGAAAAATCTTGCCCTTGTATTCTTCCAGTCACTTAGGAAAATTAATCTCTTTTTAAAAGTCTTTTTCTCCAAGAGGATTGTAACAGTAGCTAAATAATCTCCATGCCCTATTCTGCAGTCAGTATAGCCATCAAAACTCCACACTTGGGAGTACAGCATTGGAGGAATTACTGTTAGAGTTGAATAGTTCATCCACAGCAGTTGTTCCCCAGCTGGCTTACAAAGACGTGGAAACTAGCTTGTAGTAAGTTGCTTCATTGTCGGCCTGTGTCCGCTGAAGAACTCGGGCGGCACAGTGGCTAGCACCGCTGCCTCACAGCGCCAGGGGTCCGGGTTCGATCCCACCCTTGGGTGACTGTCTGTATGGAGTTTACACATTCTCCCTGTGTCTGCATGGGTTTCCTCCGGGTGCTCCAGTTTCCTCCCACAGACCAAAAGATGTGCAGGTTTGGTGGATTGGCCATACTAAATTGCCCATAGTGTAGATTAGGCAGGTTATAGGGGGATGGGTCTGAGTGGGCTGCTCTGAGTGTTGGTGTGGACTTGTTAGACCGAAGGCCCTGTTTCCACACTGTAGGGATTCCATGATCTGATCTATGAACTTCCAGCCTGCTAACTTTCAAGAAGATACTGCTACAAGTACCAATTCACTATTTCCACAGGAACTCCCAATGTACCACCTCGATTTCTCATCCTAAGAATACCCATCGTTCCAAGCATCTCTGAAATCCTCCATCTCCCTTACCTGGAAGGGCAGGAGTAGTAAGTGCATGAAAATCCCACCATTTCCTCGTTTCAGACACTTGGACTTTGAATTGCAGTTCCTTCTGATCACCTGAAATCCCAAACACACTCTCAATGCACAGTATAAAGGTGACCTTCACTGCATAGACTGCCTTTTTAAAGTCAACTTGAGATGAATAAGTGCTTCTGAAAATTAATTCAATTGGGTGAGTGAGTAGGTGGCATTGCTGAGACAGAGGGATGAAAACAAAAAGTGAAAAGAAATCATGCCTTTTACACAAAAGCAGACATGAAACTCCAATTTCCATCACCCCTGGCCCCACCTATTTTGGCTGTTTAAGATACTGTGCTGCTGGGCAAACTCAGAACATAAAATCTCCATTTTCTGCCCTGCCCGAGTCCCTGCTAAGCATGAAAACAGTTCTAAACAACGTGGAGTGATCAGCAACCTAAATAGACACACTGCAATTGCCCATGACAACAGTATTGGTAACAAAGCACCAGTAAAAGGTGTGCACTAGGTCTCAAGCACAAGCCAGCCTCTACGCAAGAACTGTAAAAGTTAAAGGGATGGAATGAAAGCTGAGCCAATTCAAGCTATGACTTTCAGAAGAGATTTGAACAAAAGGTAAACTTGGCAAAAGTTTAAAGCCTATGCATCAAACAAAAATGTAGATGACTTGAAAGAATTAAGAGAACTGACAAAAGCTTGAAAGAAACAACCAAGATTTAAGAATTTGCAACAGCACATTAAATGCTAGAGTATAGCAGGCTACAGACCAAATGCAGGCAAACGGGATTAGTATAGTTTGATGTTTGTTGATCAGCACAGAAAGGCCTGTTTCTTTGTTTAATGACTATTACACCAGCCCCAAATAAAGCCCCTCAGCCACTGTGGAACTTTCCTACACACTGAAAATGATATGTACAGAAAATGCAACACGGTCAGATAAAGCACTGAAGCACCCCCTCACTCATTTGGAGCGAGTACTATAGCTAATTACTCCCTCTTCAGCCACACCTCCAGAATAGCTCCTTTGAAAGGGCTGATATTGCAATTTCCGAGCTATGTGCTATGATAAATGGGCCAAACAATTAAAGATATTGCTCATGGATACCAAAAGGAGACTGATGGCAGATCTCCACTGTCCAGCTCCTCTCCCTGCTCTTTAATTATGTCCATATTTCCTGAACCAGTACTGGAAAGAAAGAATACATTTCTTCACATTCTGGCTGCGTCATGTGATGAGGAATTAGTTTATGCTGTGTAGTGACAGCCTAAACCCAAGGATGAACAGTGAAATCCTAATCGCAAGACTCTCCAGTCTCTCATAGTTTGATACTTTGTTTTCAGCAATACTCAAGTTCAAATTCTACTATCAAAATTGACTTTTAATAATGGCTAGCCTCTGTTAAAATAGAAGATCAGAAATCACAACACCAGGTTATAGTCCAACAGATTTAATTGAAAACAGAAGCTTTTGGAGTCCTACTCCTCCTTGAGGTGTTAGTGAAAGAGGCAGTATCAGACGCAGAATTTATAATGAAAGAACAAAGTGTCACACCTCTTATGAGGATGCATTAAACAAATGTCACCTCTTCTTTACACTGATAAAAACTTTAGTTTTCTCAGGACTGTGACTTGAAAGGAGTTCAGGGATTTACATATACGTTATTAATTAATTAAAACTTTCTAACTGTTTAAAGATTTAACAGCATCTTAGGTTTGTTTAGTGCGTGCTCATAAGTGGTGTGACCCTTTGATCTTTTACATATAAATTGTGTGTCTGATACTACCTCGCTCACTAACACCTTAAGGAGTAAGGCTCCGAAAGCTTCGGATCTCTAATAAGCCTGTTAGACTATAACCAGGTGTGCAATTTCTGACCTCATCCACCCCAGTTCAACACCGGCAACACATCATTACAATAGAATCAGAGAGAGAACTTTCTATTCAACATTCTTACTTTAATAGTACACCTATGACCTGATGCAGCCCTTCAGCCAAAGCTGAATCAGCTCGTCTTGTGTAGGTCTTTCTCATTAACCCGTGTCCTGGGTTGGTGACAGAGGGAGGATGAGACAAAGAAAACTTAATGTAATAGAAGGTTCCTGCTCCCGGTCTAGATTTAGTGCTTCCAAACAAAAAAAAAAAAAACGAAAAAACCCAAAAACACTCACTGGGACAAGTGGATGAGGAAGGACCACACTGCCCTGTAGTGATCCCAGCCCAAATGACAGAATTGTCTATCTTGCTGGTCCTCAATAGTGGCCATTTGACAGTGACTACTTTGAATTGTATGCAGCAAGGGAGAATGGGTGGAAGAAACCTCAACAGGTTATCCCCTTCACAAAACTCTAAAATCAAAAACACAAAGCCCTTTGGTGGTTCAGGTCAACAACATAAGAGGTGCAGTCCAAATTATAAACCCATCCAACTTAGAATCTTCCTGGTCTTTTTACAGTTAGCAAGTGAGTGGGAGAAATTGGGATTATTTTAACAGACGTACATTGGAGTAGGACGGGAACTCATCATACCCCGATCAGACTTGTTTAATATAGGGGGAATTACAAATAATAATAAAGTGGAATTTGTATTTAATTTTCATATGTTCTGTCATGAACAGAAGTTATGAAAAAGGAAGATAACAAGGTGTGGAGCTGGATGAACAGACGGGCCAAGCAGCATCATAGGAGCAGGAAAGCTTGACGTTTCGGGCCTAGACCCTTCTTCAGAAATGGGGGAGGGGAAGAGGGTTCTGAAATAAATAGGGAGAGAGGGGGAGGCGGATAGAAGATGGATAGAGGAGAGGATAGGTGGAGAGGGGACAGACAAGTCAAAGAGGCGGGGATGGAGCCAGTTAAGGTGAGTGTAGGTGGGGGGGTAGGGAGGAGATAGGTCAGTCCAGGGAGGACGGACAGGTCAAGGGGGCGGGATGAGGTTAGTAGGTAGGAGATGGAGGTGGGGCTTAAGAGGGGATAGATGAGAGGAAGAACAGGTTAGGGAGGCGGGAACAAGCTGGGCTGGTTTTGGGATGCGGTTGGGGGAGGGGAGATTTTGAAGCTTGTGAAATCCACATTGATACCATTGGGCTGCAGGGTTCCCCGGCTGAATGAGTTGCTGTTCCTGCAGCCTTCGGGTGGCATCATTGTGGCACTGCAGGAGGCCCAGGATGTACACCTCCCACCTCAAGCCGCACCCCCATCTCCTACCTATTAACCTCATCCCACCCCCTTGACCTGTCCGTCCTCCCTGGACTGACCTATCTCCTCCCTACCTCCCCACCTACACTCACCTTAACTGGCTCCATCCCCGCCTCTTTGGCTTGTCTGTCCCCTCTCCACCTATCCTCTCCTCTATCCATCTTCTATCCGCCTCCCCCTCTCTCCCTATTTATTTCAGAACCCTCTTCCCCTCCCCCATTTCTGAAGAAGGGTCTAGGCCCGAAATGTCAAGCTTTCCTGCTCGGCCTGCTGTGTTCATCCAGCTCCACACCTTGTTATCTCTGATTCTCCAGCATCTGCAGTTCCTATTATCTCATGAAAAAAGGGAATTTTTTTAATAAAAAATACACAGACCCTACTCTATTTGCTCACTGTACCATTGAATGAGGTGACAGTGAAGTCCTCAGTGCCTATTTACCCAGACACTGCTCAACTGGTGGTTCAGTGGTTAGCACTGCTGCCTCTCAGTACCAGGGACGTGGGTTTGATTTCTGCCTCAGGGGACTGTCTGTGTAGAATTTGCACTCTGTCTGCTTGGGTTTCCTCCCAAGGTCCAAAGACATACAGGATAGTTGGATGGGCCATGCTAAGTTGCCCACAGTGTCCAGCGATGCGTAGGTTAGGTGGATTAGCCATGGGAAATGCAGAGTTACAGGAGTGAGGTGCATCTGTATGTGGGATGGATTTCAGAGGGTCTGTTTGGACCTGTCAGGATTCTATGATCTACAAACTTTTCAGGAGTTCTCTACTAAAAAAAAAAACCCACCATCTTTCAACAACCTCCCAAATGTGCTTTTGGTGCCTTTCTCAACCTCTCAATAGCAGGGAAAAACTTTTCCCTTTTAGGAAAATAGAATCTCTCAGTGTAGAAGCAGGCCATTCTGCCCAATGGGCTTTACACTGACCCTCCAAAAACAGCATCCCACTCGGACCCAACCCCTACAACCCTGCACTTCCCATGCCCAATTCACCTAGCCTGCATATCTCTGGCCACTGTGCCACCCCTGTGGGCAGAATAGTCAAGGGGCACTGTTATAAGATTAGAAGCAATAGCCTTCGATTAGATGAGGAAAATTTTTTTTTCACCCAGGAGGGTTGTGGATTTGTGGAAATTGCTGTCTGAAAAAAAGTGCACTAGAGGCAGGAACCCTCAAGACATTTAAAAAACTCATTTAGAGTAACACTTGAAGCACCATAGCAAGGCAGGCCACGGGCCAAGTGCTGGAAAATGGGACAAGATATTTGATGACTGTTGTGGATATGATGGGCTGAATGACCTCCTTCCATGTTGTAAATAGTCAATGACAACATAATTTTCCAGAACACCAGGCCTAGAACATTTAACTCGGACAAAGGAGGAGGACAAAACTACATTTTATTATACATTTACAGAGTCAACTTAAAATGTAGACAAATACGCAACCACAGAATCCCCGCAGTGTGGAAACAGGCCATTCGGCCCAATCGAGATCACACCGACCCTCCAAAGAACATCTCAAGACACATTCCTACCCTATCCCTGTAATCCTGTATTTCCCATCGCTAATCCACGGAGCCTACACAGCCCTGACAACGCGAACCAATTTAGCATGGCCTATACATAACTTGCATATCTTTGGACTGTGGGAGGAAACCCAAGCAGACATGGGGAGAGAATGTGCAAACTCCACACAGGCAGTCACCAGAGTGTGGAATCAAACCTGGGTCCCTGATACTGTGAGGCAGCTGTGCTAAACACTGAGCCACCGTGCTGCCCATGTCATTTCAGAGGTGTTATCACAAAGATGGAACAAAGAAAATAGGTACTAAGATGTCTGACACACAGGAAGGCAATAAACTTCCCTTAAACAGCAATTTAGGTTGGGCAATAAATGCTGCATAAATTAGACAATAGCGAGGCCAGTCTCAATTGGGAGGGATGCACAAAATGTCAGAGAGAGAGAGCCGACAGACAAATCTGGAGAGAGTTGTAGGGCTGGGGTTATAAACATTGAGGTGGTGTGAGGCAGTGAAAGAACAAGATAAATTTGAATTCATAATGTCAGGAGTCCTGAAACCAGTGAGCTAGAGCAGAGGTGATGGCTAAGTGAAATTCAGTGTTATGTAGAATTTAGACAGCAAAGCCCCAGGTGTAGCACATAAAGAAGTAGGAGCAGGAGTAGGCCATCTGGCCCCTCGAGCCTGCCCCGCCATTCAATAAGATCATGACTGATCTTTTTGAGACTCAGCTCTACTTACCCGCCCACTCACCGTAAACCTCAATTCCTTTACTGTTCAAAAATTTATCCAGCCTTGCCTTAAAAACATTCAGCGAGGTAGCTTCAACCGCTTCACTGGGCAGGGAATTCCACACATTCACAACCCTTTGGGTGAAGAAGTTCCTCCTGACCTCAGTTCTCCATCTGCTTCCCTTTATTTTGAGGCGATGTTCTCTAGTCCTAGTTTCACCTGCTAGCGGAAACCACCTCCCTGCCTCCACCTTATCTGTTCCCTTCATAATCTTATATGTTTCTATAAGATCTCCCCTCATTCAATGTTTAAGTTCAAGTTTACGTGGATAGAAGGCATTACAGCAGTCGAGACTGAAGGGGTCAAAAACAGGATGAGGTTAGGTGCCAGTTGAAGCTGTAGCAGAAAAGATATAGGAAGCCAACATTACTGAAGCTGACTGCAGCAGTGTTTATGGTATGATAAATTGGGACTCAAAAGGAATACATCACTGATAGAAATAATTGGAAATTTAAAGGCCATATTTCCAAGTCCAGAGTATGTAGTTTGGTCACTCTTATGATTTCATAGTCTTCAGCAGCTCGGTGACTGGTTGAATACAGAAACCAATAATTGAGGGATCAAATCAACAAGAAATTAATCTGACAATCGAAACAATCTGGCTATCTACACTCAGCTGAGGAATTGATTCAGATTTAGGTACTGACTAGCAACCAGGTATCTGTTTTCTCCTGTGAACATTTGAGCTTACACTACACTCTGATACATTTCCACTGCTCCTCCCACTGGGTTCATTTCCAGTGGCCATTCTTCATGTTAGTGAAGATAGTGTGTCAACAGGATGGATAAACATTGGGGAGGGGGTGGGTCAGGGAAGCAGCAGCAGCACAGCTGGGCTCGAGTCTGTCCTCGCATATATACACTGGGGTTTTCTATAGAACTCAATCTTAGTTTTTATTTGTGGAAACAAACAAAAACTATCCTCACAAAGTATGGAAAAAGGTAACAGTCTATCCCACCAGCTGCACAGATGGTTCCCACAACTACAAACGAGGATTATCTGTAGCTCATTTCCCAAACTCTCCATTGGGAATATCAAAGTCCTAGGCAGAAAAAGCTCAGAGACAAACCTTTGGCTCATCATTAACTGTTTAATTATTTGAAGGAATACAGCCCTCAGTCTAGCCAGGAGAATCAGGGTCCTGGGACAGTGGATTTGCCTGTGTGCAGATGAGTATTAATTCAGGAAGAGCCTCCTGACACCATGCAAGGGAGCTGTCCAAATCCAGGAATAGTTAAGTCCCAGCACAGGTCAGAATCTGAAGCAGTTTCATGGGAGCAAGAGAAAAATCAGAACAGAAAAAGGGTAGAAATGGCTATTACGAGGGGACGTTATTTTTAAAGGTGATTGTAGGAAGTATAGGGGAGATGTCAGAGGTAGGTTCTTCACAGTGTGTGGTGGGTGCATGGAATGCACTGCCAGCAGTGGTAGTGGAGTCAGATACATAGGGACATTTAAGCGACTCTTGGACAAGCACATGGATGATAGTAAAATGTAGGCTGCACAGGGTAGTTTGATCTTAGTAGAATAGGTCAGCACAACATCATGGGCCAAAGGGCCTGTACTGTTCTATATTCATATGGTCTTTAATACACATGCCTGTGCTCAGTAAATATTGTTACAAGATCTATAAGTAATGCTTAGGCTTCTACCTTAAAAACATTTAATATTTGCAAGTTATATATGCCTGCCAAACACTGATGGTTCATCCTCAAGCTATTGCTCAGATCCAAGGACCTACTACTTTCTGACTAAGAGGGGAGAAGAGTACAAGTTAAACTGATATCTGTGATGAGAAGATTTGCTGCTGAATGAACACTAACCAAGTAAGCCATGGTAACAAATAAATGTTGTGTAGCAGCTTCCATTCCAGCCAAATCAAAAACAGTAATAATGCAAACAGGAACAGAATGATTCTGGTGTGAAAATACACCAAGTTTGGTTGTGTCATTTAGCCATTCTTAACCCATAAAGAGGAGTGTCAGTTGGATACTGAGCTGGGGAATAGTAAGCATGCTAACTAATTCTGACTTCCTTCCTGCCCATAACACCAATTACAAAATTATATAAACGCAAATCTTGTCTTTTAGGGCCCTCAGGACATCCTAAAGCATTTGCAGCCAATTAAGCTCTTTTGAAGTGTAGTCACTTCTGTGATATCAGGAACGTGACATCTCAAATGTATTCAGCAACCTCCCACAAATGGCAATGTGATAATGATCAGATAATCTGTTTTTAAGTGATGTTGTTTGTGCAATCAAATATTGGCTAGAATATCAGGCAGAGTTTGTACTCTTCCTCGAAATAGACCATTTTATATTCACAAGGAAACACAGCCTCATTTAAGAGATAGTAGGAACTGCCGATGCTGGAGAATCTGAGATGAGAAGGTGTAGAGCTGGATGAACAGAGCAATCCAAGCAGCAGAGGAGCAGGAAAGCTGACGTTTCCGGCCTCATTTCTGAAGAGGGATCCAGACCCGAAACATCAGCTTTCCTGCTCCTCTGACGCTGCTTGGCCTGCTCGGTTCATTCAGCTCTACACCTTGTTATCTCATAGCCTCATCTAATATGCACGAGAGAGAGATAAACAGCAGGCAATTTATCATTCTATCGGTCATGTACTGCAGTATCAGCCAATGTTACATTTCTCCAGTGGAGGTTATGTCCTTCTTGGGTCAGAATTGAATGTGTTACCACTAGGCCATGACTGATGATATTGATACTGCCTCTGTTGCCATCCTGGCTTAGGTTACACCAAGTGTACGAGTCACAAATTGCTCTGGGGGAAAGAGGTGGTTGCATGTATTGTATTGAAGAGGGTGGGGGCCACAACTGGCTTCAGGTGAATACGGACACAAACAGGCACCAGGGGCTGGAATATAAAAACGGCTGCTGACCATAATATGCATGGGGCTGGATGAACACAGCAGGTCAAGCAGCATCATAGGAGCAGGAAAACTTGACGTTTCGGGCCTAAACCCTTCATCAGAATTAGAGAAAACAGAGTTAACATTTTGGGTCCGGTGACCCTTCCTCAATTCAGACGTGAGGGAGGGTCACTGGACCCAAAACGTTAACTGTTTTCTCCTTCACATATGCTGCCAGACCTGCTGAGCTTTTCCTGAAACTTTTTGTTTTTGTATTTGTTCCAGGTTCATAACCAACTTTTAGGCCAGCCGAGACAGTGAATTCTGGTCAGCTCTTCGAGCATCCAACGCATCAAATAGAGATCCTAATTCTGTTCTCTAGTGTTCGCACAGGCATTTCCTAGCACAAACCAGCATATTATGGTCAGCAGATAAAAGGTACTGCAGATGCTGGAGAATCCGAGACAACAAGCATGGGGCTGGATGAACACAGCAGGTCAAGCAGAAGGGTCAAGCTGAGCTTTTCCCGAAACTTTGTTTTTGTTCCAGGTTCATAGCATCTGCAGTTCTTTTGGTTTTTATGTGGTTAAGAGCCTGACAGAAGGAAGGTTCAATCAGGCATTGGGTGATTGTAAAATCATATGTCAGTGAGCAACGAGCACCCATGAAATGCTCAAACCCATGACGGTTGGCTCAGGGGAATACCCAAAACACGTAGAGTAACAGAGCTGGAGATTGGTTGGAAGTGGGAGTGAAACACATACTAGATTGAATATCGACACGAGTCACCCACAGCCTCAAACAGTAACACCACACTATTCAGGAAACAAGCTTTTCTTGGATTGGAGGAAGAGTATTCAAGAGAATGTTAGAAGAACAAAACAGAAGACTATCATGATTTAAGATTTTCCTTTGCTCAGTTTGACATATGGGATACCCTGTACTTTGGTTCTAAACAGAACTTTTTGGGACAAGTCATCGTCTTTAGCTCTCTCTCTCTCTCTTCCCCCCCATCCCCCCACCTACTTACAACAGAATTGAGTTATTGGATTATTTTGTAAACAAAACCAAGAGGTCAGGAAACAAAAAGTTCCTCTAGTGTAAATCAGCACAAACCAGAGTTTCGCATTCCCTTCCAACTGGAGGATGCAGAATCAAAAACAAAGTGCACAAGTATGGGAATTTCTTTCGATAACCCCTGCACTCCAAACCTCCGGCTCACTTGACCCAAGCCCTGACAGTGAAGCCTTTTATTATATCAGAATCCCTACAGTGCGGAAAGAGGCCATTCAGCCCACTGAGTCTACATCAATTCTCCAAACAGCATCCCACCCAACACCCATAATTCCCATGGCTAACCCACCTGGCCTGAACACTATGGACAATTTAGCATGGCCAATCCATCTAACATGCAAATCTTTGGACTGTGGGAGGAAACCAGAGCAAATCCATGCAGACACAGGGAGAGCACATAAACTCCACCCAGTCAGTTGCCAGAGGGTGTCTGAGGGGGGAAAAAAAAACACAAACCCTGGTGCTGGGAGACAGCAGTGCCACTGAGCCACCATGCTGCCCAAGGTGACAACTGGAAAAGAACCCTTGATACCGATGTGTTGACTGTGAGGCTCAACACACTTTTAGAAAGACACAGGATACTTTTAAAAGAAACATGTTTATACATCATCTTACATGGATCTTTGAAATGAGATACAAGAAGAGAAATATGCTGCTCTTTGTAACCCACAAACTTAAGCACAGACGCTTATGTGCCTGAAGAATGTCTCATTTGTATTTATTAGTGAATTGTAATAAAAATTTGGATTTCTCAATACCATGATATAGATGCCTGGTTTGCTTATAACTACAATAAAATGACATAAATCCAGCCACAAGGGTAAAATGCCCCTACTGTGGGCAAAACCCACATCAGATGCAATGTAAAACAAGAGCGTTGTAGCTTGTAACAAGTGTGTTCGACGTTTTGGAAGAATAGCCAGGCATCACACATAAAAATCTAGGTAGAGTCCAAAGCAATGGAGGGTACAAATCTGGCTGATCTGCTGAAACTTTCCTCCACTAAGCAGCAGCTGCACTTGACATTAAAAGCACAGAAAGAAAACCAAATGTCCTTCCATCTGGGGGTCAACTTCTTCTGTAACCTAATGTCACATCCAACTAGACTGTCGCCCATAAACAAAGAGATCCTTCATTTGCAATTCAGAGAATCTTCACAAAAGGGGCAGTCGGCTGATTGTAATTGTTGAATGCATTTTCAAACAAAAAACTACTGAACCAGAACAGTTAAGATACTCTTAAAAGATGCCACTTTATTCAGGCACAGTGTGTTATTGAAGGACCTCAATGAACATGAGCAGCCTAATCCTTGTTTCCAATGATCAAGGTAAGGGATTTAAGATCAAAAATAACCAAGCTGGAATGCTCAGCAATACATAATACACAAGCAATGCTATGATTTGTCAAATCAAAATGAGGAAGCATGAATAAGTCTTCCACTTCATTTGTAAGTTGCCTGCTTTTAACCATCAGGACATATCAAGCAGAACTGATAGTGGATACAAGATTAAAAATATTTCTAGCATTCTGGTGGAAATTCCCCAAAATATTTGGGTGGAATCAAAGTGACATTCGGAAATATTCTCTTAGTACACACTTAAAAACAAATTTCTGGTTGCTGTCTCTTCCTGGGTTATAAACTCTAAATATGGGCTGGCCAGTGGTGCCCATTCAAATGACATTGGTGAGTATCAATAGTAATGTTCAACATTGATGGTCGTCATAATGAAAGCTGACCCTGTTCTTAGCAATTATTCACAGCCATCAATGTTTCAAAGATCAGAAGCAGATGCACTGACTGATTTTCCCCTTCCTTTATACAGGGTAAGCTAATATTAAATTTCCTACTACTGACCTACATGAAGTGAACAGACTCTGCTCAGACCAGAAACCTTATTTTGCTTCTGTTATTTCCCCAAGAAAACCCAGAGACAGTGATCAATCTGATGGAAACCAGAAGATGGCCCTTGGAGGGAACAGGGGTTCACTAGATTAACAGTAATATTCAATACAGTTAAAACACTGCTAGGAAAATCAGGATCTAAACATTTATAAGTGACAAAAAAGCAGCTAGTATTTGTTACAATTCAGACTAAAAGAAACAACTGCACTGTCACTAGTCCCACTATTCTACAGGTCACAGCAACATAATAAAAATATATTGCCAGGATGACTGTTAAATACTTTGTCTATATCACTATTGTCAAT
The DNA here is from genome assembly GCA_024137785.1 of Ginglymostoma cirratum. NCBI lineage: Eukaryota > Metazoa > Chordata > Chondrichthyes > Orectolobiformes > Ginglymostomatidae > Ginglymostoma > Ginglymostoma cirratum. The sequence continues at coordinate 27,525,264 of JAHRHZ010000043.1, forward strand.
CTGTTTACTTTGTTGATTAAAACCTATCAACCAGATTTTTCTTTTTTAAATAACAAGTTATTGGTTATCAAAACAGCTTGTTTCAATCAAGAAGCAACAACTGGTTAGCATACATTGTCAGGAAACTAAACATCCCCGAAGTACACGAGAGTGTGCATGCACATGCAAGTGCGGGAGTTTTACTGAATACCAGTGGAATAACAGTAACGAGTCACTTATGAGAACCCCTCATTTTTCAATACAATTGGCTTATACACATTCTGCACAGTCAGAGTTTACAAGTATTATACAAATAAATATTGCTTCTAGTTTCTGATGTAGTTTTCAATTTTCCCAGATTGCCCTGAAAGCTCCTGCACGCTAACACAAGCTGTCCAGAAGAAAAGTAAAGTAAGGATATTAAAACATTTTCTGAAGAAGGGTCCCAACCTGAAAGGTCAGTGTTCCTGCTCCTCTGATGCTGCCTGGCCTGTGTTCCTCCAGCTCCACACTTATCTCTGACTCCAGCATCGGCAGTTCTTCCTCGCTCCATATTAAAACATTATATTTTTTGCCAAGTGAACCTGAACTTTTGCCTTATGCACATATAGCTCAGTCTTTGAGGACTATCAGAGTGAACACCAGGCAAAGGATCATTTACTTCAGTTGTAGTTTCTTTATCCTGGAAGTGAATAGTTTCAACAGAGGAGGCGGCCATTTTGCCCATCAAACCCATGCAGATTTTCAGCAGTACATCAGATTGTCCTGCCCTTTTCCTGTAATAATCTTCCACTCAACTGCTTGTCTAATTCCCTATGGAAAAGCCATGATTGAGTGTGTCCCCAATCTTTCAGGTGGTGCATTCTAGATTGTATAAGAGATTTGAAGAATTAAAACATTTTTCTCCTCATGTCACCAAGCATTTTAAAATCTGTAAACAAATCATACACACCATCTGAAACATTGAAAGACGGACAGTCAGAACAATCAGTCCATGCACTATGAAATACAGAATACATGCACCACAGTGTGAGCCTTACTCAAGGTGAAATGATTCCGCTTCTGCCAGAATAAATACTGAAATGGCTGACTTCCAAAATTTTTGAAAAAAGAACAGCCAACAAATTCAAAACAACTTCACTTTAATTCTGAGATAAAAGGTACTGCAGATGCTGGAGAATCCGAGATAACAAGCATGGGGCTGGATGAACACAGCAGGTCAAGCAGCATCATAGGAGCAGGAAAACTTGACGTTTCGGGCCTAAACCCTTCATCAGAAATTTTGTTATCCATATGATAAGAATGCAAAGTTGCCACACAGTACATGTGGGTGAAGTGCTGCCAAGTTCTGGGGGCTTTCACTTGCATGCTCTTTGAGCTTTTCAATTGCTGCGGGTTCTGAAGCAGCTTCCAACAAAGTCTCGTGCAAGAACCTTTGCTCTTTCTCCACTCAATGTCTATTCACTACAAATCCAGCAGCCTTCATGGCTGAAAAGGCCAACTAGAGATTGTACAAAAGAAACCTAAACTTTGCATATTACCAATTGTGTACATTCCCAATTAAATTTTAAAAATAGAAACTGCTGGAAAACCTCAACAGGGCCTGGCAACATCTGTGAAGAGAGAAAAAATAAAGCTAATGTTTCGAGTCAAACATCTGTACTTCAGAACTCTTCCAAGCAGGAGACATTCATCTCAAAACGCTACGAAGTTAACTTCAGTTTCTCCCTCCACAAATGTTGCCTGCCCTGAGTATTTCACTTACTTTACACCATCCACCAGCAGTTTTGTTGTCTTTGCTAACCATATAACGAGTTGCTTCACTGCACAAAGGTCTAGGTGAAATTCAGTCAACGTGTTGTCAATATTACCTGTGCCCCTAATTTCTTTAGTTGTTTTAAGTTCTGAACCAACAATCTCAAGAAAAAACATGGAGGTGGGGTGCAGCTACTGGTGTGGGAAAAGTGAAAAATATTAAGACTGGCATAGAAGAGTATGTTTTTCAAAACGTATCACTCTTACATGTGGTTGGATTAGAAAGACCTTTACAACATGCAACCTACAGAGGCAGATGACAGACAGCAAAAGATTGCTCAAATCAAACCTACTCCATCCTGATGCCTAAGTTATTCAGACTAAACACAGCCTTCCCCCCAGCAGCTTTGTGATCCCTGAGAAAGGGAAATTTAAAAAAAAAAAAAAAAAATCAGTAAAATACAATAACAACTAGGAAAATAAAGTCTGGAACAAATAGTGACACTTTGAGCATCTGAATTTTTCAGAACAAATGACCACAATCTTTACCATTAGGGTCAGGCCACTTGGATGGCTCTCAGCTCCAAACTGCCCTCCAGACATTCCCAGGTGAAATCCAGCAACCAAACAAAACTATCTCTTAGAGGTAACAAGGTGTAGAGCTGATGAACACAGCAGGCCAAGCAGCATCAGAGGAGCAGGAAAGCTGAAGAAGGGTCTAGGCCCGAAACATCAGCTTTCCTGCTCAGCCTGCTGTGTCCATCCAGTTCTAGACCTTGTTATCTCAGATTCTCCAGCATCTGCAGTTCCTACTATCTCTGAAACATCTTTTACAGGTGGTGACTTTCAAACTATTGGCTGCTTGTCTGTTTTCTCAAGCACCATGAAATTTGGCAAAGATTTGATGCTATAGATTCTAAGGTAAGAGGTACTTTGTTCTCTGAGTCACTTGCTACAACTTCCCTGCTGTCCAGGATGTCACAGATCCCTCATGCCTGAAACATCCAAAATGCTTGCACAATCGATGCTGCAGAAATGACCTAACACTCGTCAGAAATGACACTGAGCTCACCAAGTCAGGAAATTTCTCAATGTTGAGTAGAAACTATTGGAGAAGCATTTATCAGTAGGCAAAGGAGCGGAGGTAGATTTAACAGAAATATATATCCATGACAAAATCTCAAAAAAGGAGACGAGATGCACATGTGTTACGTCACAATGCATGCAAAGAACTTTAGTGCAAAACTTTGAGCAAATTTTTTGCAACTGTCTGAGAAATCTGGTGAGGATCTGACTCTCAGCTTTGACAGGTAAAGCATCCTGGCTACATTTACCTAGAAGTCAGTGGTAGCACCAGTCACAGTCTTTGCTACCAAAGCAAATATCAACCATGTTAACCTTGTCACTGTCGTCCTAAGCCACTACAGCTGAAATTGGCTACAAAATGGGGATTACAAAAAGTAGCAGAATTCAATTCAACATTCATAATGTTAATCCTAATATTCAACTTATTAAAATCATTTGAATTGGATATGGGACTTTTTTTTAAAAAACAGGCAACCAATTCAGTCCAGTATGGTTCTGGCTTTGTACAATTTTATTCCAAATGTCTCTGGGTTACCTGCAGGCCCAGCTATTTAAAGATGCCAGGAGCTTTGCAAACCATCAGTCCCCCAATCATCCCCAGCACTAGTTAAGTCTGAAATAACCAGGAAAGGTTTGCAGCCAGAAATAATTGGAAATTTTTGCACAGGATGATCCACATAGACAGTCATACAGCATAGATACAGACCCTTTGGTCCAACTCATCCACATTAGCCAAGTTTCCCCAAACTGAAAACTAGTCCTACTTGCCTGCGCTTGGCCCATATCCCTCTAAACCTTTCCTGTTCATGTACCAGTCCAAATGTCTTTTAAATGTTATAACTGTGCCTGCATCTAAAACTTCCTCTGGCAGTTCATTCCACACATGAAACACCCTCTATTCAAAAAGGCTGCCCCTTGACTTCCTTTTGAGTCTTTCTCCTCCTACCTTAACAAGCTGCGCCCTAGTTTTGAATTCCCCACCCCAAGGAAAGACCTTTCCAATCACCTTATCTATGCCCCTCAATTTTATAAACCTCTACAAGGTCACCCAAAAATTGTTTTACCACGAGCAACCTAAAGGAGAGCAGATCTCACAGCACCAACATATCATAATATCACTTGATGAAATCAGTTCTGTTTCTATTAAGAGGGAGGGTGACAAATCTCAACCTCAAACCCACCAATTTTTGAAGGGCAGGGTGTCAACTGATTACGAGCATAGATTATTTCAGAAGTACAAAGTAAAGTTTGGGTTCTTGGCTACGACGTTTAGAGAAAGAGAAGGGTAGAACATGCAAAATTGTTAGTAGAGAGGGGAGAAACTTAAGGGGAAAGCAAACAATTCTATCAATTTCTGACAGTTTTGATGTAACACCAAATTATGGTGACTTTTAAGATCTTGATTAAACCAGATTAGTATAAGACTACAGGAAAACCTATGAATTCATTGACTGATGGGGAGAGATGTTGCCATATTATTTATTAAAACTGCAATAGTCAGCACTCCGCTGAACTTCTCTTTTTTCAGTTCTCCAAAGCTCCCAGTCTTCCTATATCCTTACCACATTGAAAAACAGATTACTGCATCATTTTATACACTTCCCCCAAAGCCTTGAAATGGTATCACTCTTCCTACGGTCTGCAGGCAATAGAAACGAGTTAAAATTCACATCAATTGATCACAATTTCTGTTTTTACTCACATTATCTTACTGTTCACTGGTGTGTTGTTGGATCATTCACTTCTTTACTTTTCTCAGTTATAAATGTGAAGATTTGTGTAACTCAAGTCACCTTATTACAAAGCCAAAGCATTAGAAATAAAAAGGGGAAATTTACAACATTGACACCCAGGAGCAGCTCTCACTCCTATGACTTTTTTTTAAAAAAGCATCTCTACCCTTAATTTTCTTCCTTCTTCTCCTGGTGATCTTTACTAGAATACCCGGGACATAAACCATTACCTGCCCTTCCCCACAACAACCACTCCAGGTGGGCAGGTTACACTTACCACGACCAAACTCAATCCTGTGTCAAAAGGTCATCACTCGCTCAGTGATTGCACTCCTACCTCTGAATCCAGGGATTGTTGGATCCCATTCACTGCGGATACTCCAGTATATAATCTACCTAATTCAAGAGTGGTTTTATACAGTCATAGATATACTGCACAGGAACAAACCCTTCAGTCCAAATCATGCATGCCGACCAGATAGCCTAAATAATTCTATTCCCATTTGTGAGCATTTGGCCCATAGCCTTCTAAACCCTTTCTATTCATATACCCACCTAGATGCCTGTTAAATGTTGTTAAATTGTACTAGCCTCTGCCTCTTCCTCTGGCAGCTGATTCCATACATGCACCACCCTATGCGTGAAATAACTGCCTCTCAGGTCCCTTTTATATCTTTCCCCTTGCACCTTAAAACCATGCCCTCTAGTTTTGGACCCCGCCCCCAGGAAAAAGACCTTGCCTATTTACCCTATTGATGCCCCTCATGATTGTACGAGGCTCTAAGGTCACCCCTCAGCTGGTCACTCCAGGTAAAATAGCCCCAGCCTATTCAGCCTCTCCCTACCAGGTGGTGTTGAATTTTTAAAGGCACTTCTTTCATTTGAGACGTTTAATCAAGCTCCTCTCTGCTTGCTCAGGTATGGCAGAAAATTGAACAGAATTAGGAATGTCTTCCCAATATCCTGACCAAAGTAAGCCATTTCAGTCATGTTGGTTAAGGGATATCATTCTCACTCAGAAGAGGGAGTATGAAAATTGAGGATGCCCCAAAAATCCACACTAATTGTAGTCCCCACACCACTGTCTGCATTGAGCTAATTCAACAAAAACCTCCCAAAATTCTTCCCAACAGCATGAGCAAATACATTTAATATCAGCCAAAAGAAATATTCAGGCAGATGTCCAGAAGTTTAGTGAACAATGCAGAACATCTCATAAGAGGAAATTCTAAAGGTTTGAGCTTTAATAATCGAAAACTGATCTTGTTGAGGCGCCAACTAGCTGAAAAGATCTAATAGCCTATTCATATTTCTAATGGACTTTTATTTATGCAAAAAGATACTGCCACCCAATGATGGAACAATTAAATTCGGGAATGCTTTGGAGAGCAGATGTCAATTCAGGTTCTAGGTCTGGAAGAAATTCCAAAGTTTGAGAAGAGAGGGGCCAGAGAGAAAATTGTAAACAAACATGAGTCTTAAAATTAAGATGTACTTGATCTGGGAGTCAACAGGAGTCAGCAAACAGCGCAATAGATGGACAAGACAGAGTCACACAGCACAGAAACAAACCCCCTCGGTCCAACTCATCAGCACCAACCAGACATCCCAATCTGACCTAGTCCCATTTGCCAGCATTTGGCCATATCCCCCCTTAAACTGTTCCAATTCCTATACCCAGTCAGATGTCTTTGCTGTAATTGTGCCAGTCTCCACCACTTCCTCTGGCAGCTCATTCACATAACACCCTCTGCATGAAAAAAAGTTACACACACCCCAGTCCTTTTTAAATCTTTCTCCTCTCACCTTATGCCCTCTAGTTTTGGACTGCTCCACCCTAGCAAAAAGACATAGACTACTTACTTTAACCATGTCCATGATGCAAACTTGAACACAAAGCAGAAAAGTTTTAGGCGATTTCAAGTTTAAGGGTTTAATGTGGAAAGAGTGCACTTAATGATCAAGTCTGGAGGTAAAGGCATGGTTACAGCAGGGAAACCAAGCGGAGGCTTGGGGACTGCTTTGCAGAACACCTGCGCTCAGTTCGCAACAAACAACTGCACCTCCCA
>JAHRHZ010000043.1:27532285-27544854 GCA_024137785.1 Ginglymostoma cirratum
GACCTGTCCGTCCTCCCTGGACTGACCTATCTCCTCCCTACCCCCCCACCTACACTCACCTTTACTGGCTCCATCCCCGCCTCTTCGACTTGTCTGCCTCCTCTCCACCTATCCTCTCCTCTGTCCGCCTCCCCCTCTCTCCCTATTTATTTCAGAACCCTCTTCCCCTCCCCCATTTCTGATGAAGGGTTTAGGCCCGAAACGTCAAGTTTTCCTGCTCGACCTGCTGTGTTCATCCAGCCCCATGCTTGTTACAGCAGTAGATGCAGGTTCACAGCTAGCTGATGTTACAGAGGTGCAAATCAGTGCCTTTAAATGATAACATAAGGCTCATTTCAATGGTTAACTCAAGAGTACAGAACTACAACCTATATAGTGTAGCCTCAGTTACTGGTATAATTTTTAGTGTTTTGGATTCCCTTATTGCTTGAGAAGTTTTTATATTGTCAATTTCAAACAAAAAAAAATTGTTTACACATAAAGTGCAAGGACAATGACACAAGGAAGATTAAATCCTAATCCAGGGCAGGTCAGGAACAGTGCAGAGCTAGCTCCCTGGCGGTCATTAATCAGCTCAAACATTGAAAATAAATCAAAACGAAAATCAGATTCCCTCGGAGTCACTGTCCGTTCCTGACATAAAGCATCCCAAAAGTATTTTATTATTGCAATGAATGATTTTCACGCGATTGGAATCTTCTATTTGAAATCCCATTTCTACGTAACATGAAACTGTTTTTGCCGAATTTGAAATAAAAACTGCGTAACATACTAAAAATTGAAAAGACGTACAACAAACCAAGAATTTAAAAGAAGGTTCTCTCACAGCCATCGCTTAAAGCAAAACACACAGGAAATTAATTTTTGCTTGAATAAATGTCACCGCCCACTATCTTGGAAGAAGTTTCCAAATACCTCTAGCTGGAATGGGAGATAGAATAACCCTGGCACACAGACAGAAATAACTGAGGACTGAGATACAGAAGATGACGGGAGATACGGGAAGAAATACTTGAATTAATCTGGCAGCAGCAACTGGGACAACGCCCAACTTCAAAACAAAATTTATCGATAACTCTTAAGCGAAGCTGAAACCACCTCTACGAAACGACTTGTGTTTAGGTTACAAACAGCAACTGAGACTTTTTTAAAAAAATCTCAAACTAAGAGTTGTACTCACTCTGCTTTTCACCTCTGCTGAGAGACCGTACGCGGGTCCGCTGTTAAACTGCTTTCCAGCCATGCTTTTGTGGACTTTGTGATGTTAGTTTAAACTCAGCCCGCTAACCGAAAACAGCTCAGCTACTGCGTCCTTTTCATGAGGTCCAGTAAATTTCACCAAACACCTCTTCTTCCCCCGCCCGTTCAGCGAACACGTGCCCATATATGGGCAGAAACTTGACAAATTCCAGGCTGGGCGGAACTGACCTCCCCTTCTCCAATTCTCTACATCTTTGGCTCATTCACTGAGAAAGCTGCAGGAAACGGGGGCAAGCAGGAAACTGACGTCAAGCAGTCACATCACCTTTTCTTACCACCCAGAACATATCATTGGATCACACTGAGAATGGGCGCTGTGTTGAGAGCAAGGGCTCGATCCACTCCAGGAGGGCTCTTCAATAAAGTCTTGGGCTACCAACAATTGCATGTTGATATTTCAAGCTGAGGACTAACGGGGAAGTGAGATTTTATTTTCACACAGAGATGATTAATGCTTTACTCTTAAGTGACTATAGAGCCGCTGAACCTGATACGATGAAAAGCATCTGTATTGAAGAAAGCATCTAGGGAGGAGGCGTGGGAAGGGAATGAAAGGAGGTTGTTCCAGCTGCAAGAGGCAGATAAACGCTACCCTCTGCTGCACCCTTCTCATTATTTAAGAACATCAAACCTACATTTATTACAGACTGTAACGATTTCAGTAAAAACGCATTTCTAACATGCTTTTAAACGTCCACTTTGCGCAAACTACAGATCTTTACTTATACATCTTGACAGTACTCTAATCGGAATGCTCCTCGCCCCCGGGGTGTTCTATCTCGTCCTAGCATGTCTTAATCCAATATACAGACATTCACAGACACAAACTTGCCAGTAGACATTGCACCTCAGGGGCTGACTGCAGCACCCTGCTAATCCAGTGCCCAGTGTGCTGCAGAGCAGGAAGGTGCCAGGTTCAATCTCTCGTCTTGTCAGAACATTAGTAGGAGCCTGAGAAAAGCCCACGTGAAGGAGAGTATATCAGTTAGAATTTCCACCAACTGCTCCTGATGAAAAACTTTAAATCAGGTTAAAGCGAGACCAGACTCAGCTGCGGTGATCTTCGCAGTTGTACAACTCGCACCTTCTGGGTTCAAACATGAAGAACGGTCACGTGGACAGAACAGCTAGCATTCGGGAAATAAATCTTAGCTGCGCCACGAAGAGTGACAAAAAATATAACCAAAGCATAGTGGCTCAGTGGTTAGTACTGCCGCCTTACAGTGCCATGGACCAAAGTTCAATTCTGCTCTCAGGTGACTGTGTGGAGTCTGCACATTTTCCCAAGGTCTGCATGGATTTCCTTTGAGTGCTTCAGTTTTCTCCCACAGCACAAAGATGTGCAGATTAGGTGGAATGGCCGTGGGAAATGCAAAGTTACAGAGATAGGGCAGGGGGTGTGGGTCTAGGTGCAAAGCTTTTTGGAGGGTCGGTGTAGACTCGATGGGCCGAATGGCCAGTTTCCTTACTGTAGGGATTCTGTGATTCTATGAAAAGCACTCTGACAGGGAGGATAGTGTGCCTGGTAATGTAAAGCAATCTGACTGAATCAGAAGGGCCTTTTCCCTAAACAGCAGCAGCAGGGAATACTGCTCTGGCCTGTGCTCTGAATAATGGATAAAAACAAAATATTCACATGTAACAGTGTAAATCGTGTTATTATTGCCACAAAATTATTTCCAGTGTTTCAAATATTACCAAATTAAATTGCTCCAGATTGAATCATCTGAATCGGCGGGGGAAGTAGATGCAACTGTAATTTTCAACAGGGAACTGGATAAATGCTGAAAAGACAGATGCTTGCAGGATCATAGAGTTAGGACCAGGGCTGTGGGATGTACTGCATAACTTGATCAAACAACAATACAGGCATGATGAGCCAAATGGTATTTGTCTGGGCTGTATTATTACATGGACACTCCCAGCAAAGCAACTGAGTTCAGGCAAGCAAGTTCAGGCAAGCAAATTGCAGTGACAAGTTCAGTTACACCTTAAACAGATTACTACGTTATAAATTCAGTTCAGTAACTGGTTGTTGGAATGTATCTCTACCTTCTTTGACTTGATTTTTTTTTCTCCCCTTGTCCAGCCCCTTCTCACTTACATCTGCAATTCTTCATTATGTCAGTTTCAGAATTTCCAGTTTGCAGGTACCAGCCACCTCCCATTCATTGTAAGCATGCAATCCCTTTACACATCCATTCCCCATCAGGATAGTATCAGGATTCTCCACTTCTTCCTGGAACAAAAAGCTTGAACCGTCACCATCCACCAATGCCTTCATCCTCACTTTGAACAACTTCTTCTTTAATTCCTCTCACTTTCTTCGAATCAAAAGTGTGGCCATGGTACCTGCATGAGCCGCAGTTATGCCTGTCTCTTTGTGGGATATGTGGAACATTTTTTGTCCGTCCCCACAACTCTTTATCCAGTACATTGACAACATCATTGGTGCTGCTTCCCTCTCTCATCCAGAATTAAAATAACAATTTAGCTTTCAATTTCCACCTTGCTCCCATCTTCACCTAGTCTATCTCTGACTCCCCTGTTCTCTTTCTTGACATCTCTGTTTCCATTTCTGGGGATAGTTTGGCTACAGATATTCACGACAAACCCACTGACTCCCTCTATTGCCTCCTCACACTATGCTTCTTGTAAAGACTCCATTCCAATCTCCCACTTTTTTTGTCTCCACCACATCTGTTCTGATGATGCCACCTTCCGCGGGGAAGCCTCAGAAATATCCACCTTTTTCTTTATCTGAGGATTCGCAGCCACCATGTATGACAGAGCCCTCAGCCATGCCTGACCCATTCCCTGCACTTCGGCCTCACTCCTTCTCTTCCCTCCTTCAACACCATTAGGGTCACCCTGTCCTCAATTTTCGCCTTACCAGCATCCACATTCATAGTATCATAAGCCGCCATTTCTGCCACCACCAGGCTGATATTCCGCTCCCCTTCCTTGTCAGCCTTCCACAGGGACTGTTTCCTCTGGGACATGTTGGTCCACTCCTCCTTTAATCCCAACACGTCCCCACACTGCCATCGTACCTTCCCCTGCAACTGCAGAAGGTATAACACCTGCCCATTTCCTTCCTTCCTCCCTCCTCAGTATCCAAGGCCCCTTCCTGGTTGAGCAGCAATTTATCTGCATTTCACTCAATCTAGTCTGCTGTATTCGCTGCTCACAATGTGGTTTTCTCTACATTGGGGAGATGAAACGCCGACTGTCCATTTTGCAGACCACCGAGGTTCTGTTACGGAATAACGCTGAGCTTCCAGTTGCCTGACACTTTAACAAACCACCATGTTCCCTGGCCAGCATCTCTGTCTCAGGCTTGCTGCAAGACTCCAGTGAAGCTCAGCACAAGCTAGAAGAACATCATCTCATTTTCCGCTTGGAGATCCTGCAGCCTTAAGGACTCAATATCGCGTTCAATAATTTTAGAGCCTGAATACCTTCTTCCATGGCCTTTATCCACCCCCACAGCCTTATCCCTGTGAATGACATGGGCTGCTTTCAGCATAGCCAATCCATTTTCACCTATTTATGCTCTCCATTATCAGTTTTCCTTTCTCCCAAGCATACTGTCTCCCTAACTGTCTGTCTCTCTCTCTGGGGTCCATCTCCACAGATCCACTCACTCCTACTCACCACCTCGTGCACGCCCCTACCTCCTCCCCCCCCACCCCCAACCCCAACCCCATTATCAGCATATATGGTCTTATATATATCACTATTTCCTAGCTACAATCAATTCTGAAGAATGGATCCTGGACTTGAAACATTGACTCTGCTTTATCTCCACAGAAACTGCCAGACCTGCTGAGTTTCTCTTGCAATTTCTGTTTTTGCATTGGTTGCTAGGGAGTGATTACAAGGCAGAGACTAACAGATACTTTCCGATGACATTTGATAATAAATACCAGAAGGTTGCTAATTATTACTTACATCTCAAGGTGAAATTACAATTTTGAATCACTGCCAAGTAGTATTCTTTGTAATAGCATGGACTTTGTGAGCTTTTCCATCAGTTTTCTTCTCTCTCCTGAAAGTACTAATCCAGGCGGGTACCAGTTCACCTGGTGTTGACTGCCCTTGAGACCTGCCCTGTATTGGCCTTTCTTTATGGACAACCCTAGGCAGAATGTGTCAGCCAAATTTTCACTGTAGGATTCACTTGCAAACGCATCTCTGCAAAGACCACACAACATGTGGACTGTAAATTGTCAGTAAAAATTATTCCCTCCCTAACCCCAGGGAAGTAAGGTCAGTCATAGATACCCAGCTGAGATCAACCAATTTAGCACAAGGTGAGGTTGTCCTAGTGACTATATTTCAGGATCACAGTGCATGGGACAAGTATTAATGGACATTAAAAGCATTTGTTGGGGAGTGTGGCCTTACTTTATTTGCAGCCCAGTTCCAGAAATGACAGTGTTATTTGAAGGGTTAATGGCTGTGACACAATCAATGACAGTCACCGATGAAATCTAATTTGGGTCACGCCATAACGGTACTATCTTCCCTGAGGAAGCTCTTCTCTTGCCTGTTACCTGCTCCTCTCCATGTGGACCAGTCTGCCCACCAAATGTGCATCTCTCCAAGTTCCTCCAGAATAAGCAGTCCTGTATCACAATAATGAACAGACAAGTGGAAGCAGATTAGGAACTGAATCCTTCATTTTGAGCATGTTTTGTAAATTATAGGAATATAGGAACACAGGTGCAGGAGTAGGCCATTCAGCCAGTTAAACCTGCCCCACTATTCAATATGGTGATAGCTGAGCATCCACTTCAATGCCTTTTTCCCATACTATCCCCATATCCATTAACGTCACTGGCATTTAGAAATCTGTCACGTTCTACTTTAAACATGACTGAGTTTCCACAGAACTCTGGAGTAGAGAATTCCAAAGATTTACGACATTTTGAGTGCAAATATTTCTATCCACCTCAGTTCTAAGTTGTTGCCCCCTTATTTTGAAATTAGGATCTTTATTTTTAGACTCCCTAAACAGGGAAAAATCTTACCAACATTCACAGTGTTTATCTATTTAAGTATTTTGTACTTTTCGATTAACTCATCTTTCATTCTTCACAACTCTAGAGAATAAAGACTCAGTTTCTCAAATTTCCCTTCAAGTAACAGTCCTGGCATCCTAGGGGTAACGCTGCCTCTGCAACAACTATATCCCTTCTTCGGAAACTGCACAAAATATTCCAGGTGCAGTCTAGCCAAAGTTACATACAACTGAAGCAAAGTTTGCTATTCATGTACTAAAATCCTCTTCAGATAAAGGCTAACATACCATTAACTTTCCTCATTCCTTGCTACAACTGCAAATTAGCTTTCAGTGATTTATTGGTAAGGACACCCAGGTCCCTTCGTGCAGCTATACTTTCTAATCTCCTACCATTTAAGAAACACTCTATACATCTGTCCCTCCTACCAAAATGGATAACATCGCACTGTTCCAGATTATATTTCATCTACCATCTCTTGCCTGTCTAACCAAATATTTTTAAACACTTTACATCTTCCTCACAATGCACACCTTAGCTTTGTATCATTACAAATTTAAAAATATTGCATTGGGCCTTCACATTCAAATCATTGATAAATATTGTGAACAACTGAGTCCTAAGTATTGATCCTATGGTACCACACTAGTCACAGCCTACTAATGTAAGAATGACCCACTTATTTCAACTCAATGTTTTCTGTCTGTTAGCCAATCCTTAATCTATGCCAGTGTAATATCTCCAATCCATATACTTTAATTTTGCTGACTAGCCTCCTGTTGGGGACTTTATCAAAAGCCTTCTGAAAATCCATATATAATGTATCCATTGACTCTAACAATTCTGTTAGTAACATCCTCAAAAAAATCTAAGTTTGTCAAACACAATTCATAAATCTATGCTGAAGAAACCAAATGCAATCTTTATTTTCCAAATGTCCATTTATTACATCCTTTATAACAGAATCGAGCATATTCTCTAATACTAATGTCAGGTTCACAAGTCTGTAGGACCCCATTTTCTTTCTTTCTTTTGTCTTCATTAGTGGTGTGACATTTGCAACTTCCAATCTAGCAAATGCCACACTACTATTTTGGAAGATGACCATCACTGTATCCACTGTCTCCTTGGCTACCTCTTTAAATACTCTGAGCTTTAGAATATCAGGTCCTTGGATCTTTTGAGCCTTCATTCCCACCATTTTCTCCTACACAACCTTCATACAAACACTAATTTCCTTCAATTCTTCATTCTCCCTAGTTCCTTGGATCTCTAATTCTGGGAGATTTCTTCCAAATGTATTCCCCGCAGTGAAGACAGATGCAAAATAATCGTTTAGCTTCTTTGCCGTTCCCCTTTCCCCAATGATAAATTTTCCCGAATCTGCCTGTAACAGACCTTCTGTTGGCTTGGCCAAACATTTCTTTTTACGTACCTGTAGAATCTTCTTACAGTCTTTTAACTTTTTTTTTGCTAGTTTGCGTTCATATTCTATTCTCCCCTTATCAGTTTTCTGGTCTTCCTTTGTTGTAGTCCAAAATCCTCCCAGTCCTCAGGTTTACTATTATTTCTGGAAACTTTAACCTTTTCTTTAACATTAAGCAATACTTAACTGCTATCGTTGGCCATGGTTGACAAACTTGTTTTGCATTTTTGCGCCCAATTAAATAATTATTAAAGTGAAAAAGTTGCCTTAGTCCTACTCTCTCGTTAGTGAGATGACTGGTGGTCATTTAAGCAGAGGTTGAGAAGGAGGGTCCTTCACAGTAACCTCAGCTAATGTGGGAATTGAACCTATGCTGTTGGTGTTACTTTGCATTGCAAAGCTACCATCCAGCCAACTGAGCTAACTGACCCCAATTAACAAAAGATCTTTCCTCATACATTTCTGGAGCGGAGTTTTAAAATACTTTAGAGCACATGAACCATAGAAACACATAAATGTGGATTCATATGGTTACACTACCTTTTCTGAGTACAAACTTGGAACCCACAATCTCCATATGCAAACTAACTGTATTAATGGGGTGTACTACTTTGTCAGAAATGTTGTTCTTAGAATACAATGTTAAACTCAGGGTTTGAGTCAAAATTCAGATGTACTATTTAAGAACAGGGAGTTGTCCTCGTCAGTATTCATTCTTCTCTCAGGCCATACCAACAAGATCAGATGAATTGCTAATTCAAACAGAGTGGCTTTGTTTTGAAACTTTTCTCTGTTAAAATGTTTCACAAAGAGGTGGGAGGAAACAGACACCCAAGTCAGGAAGGAAGAGCTTAGCAGGGGTGTTTGAAAGCTTGGTTGAAGACATAAACTGATGCATTTAATGAAAGAAAGTTAGATCATACTTGAGGCAGGCAAAAATTAGGATATATCAATAGGGGAGATGCAGTGAGATGGAGGCATGAGAGGAGAATAAACACAGACATAGACCCAACAGGCAGAATGGTCAGTTTCTGTCCTTTAGCATGCTACACTTTGAGGAGTTATTTTTAAAAAGCAGAGAGTTTCAAGGGGGAAGGTTCAATGATAGGAACAATGGAACTTCATATTTTGCTGCCAATACTGAATAAAGGAAGGATGATAATTGGAAAGCTGGAATCAGAGGAATGGACTGTTTAGGAAGGGATATCACAAGTTGAAAGTGGTTGTAGAGGGAAAAAGGAAGAGGTCATGATGGGGTTTCTGAATATGGAGACAGGATTTGAACATGATATAGCGTGAAATGTGAAGGTAGTGGGACCCACAAGATGAGCTTAAAATAGTCCAGCAGACAGATAGCAGGCATTTATGAGGCAAAGGGTCTGAAGGTCTCACAAGCATCTTTTTTGTGTGATTTTGCCCTTACAGAATGGTAGTTGTACTTGATGACTTAATAATGGTTACTATATTTCAAAGTTATTCATTGCTCCCGTGAAGTGCCTTGGAATTACGTTATTTTAATCAATCTGTTTGGACATGATATGACACATATTCAGGCCACGTGGGACTTGAACCCAGTTAGAGACAAAAACAAAACTGTAGATGCTGGAATCCAAGGTAGACAAACAGGACGCTGGAAGAATACAGCAAGCCAGGCAGGACCTGGAGGAAAGGAGAAGTCAACTTTTTAGGTATTACCCTTCTTCAGGACTGGATGTGGAGCCGCAGATAAAGAGGTGGAGGGGGGAGGGAGAAGGGTGGTAGTGAAATGGTGAACCTTCTGGCTCAGAGGTAGGGATTCTACCATTGTGCCACAAAAGCTTTTACAAGAATGTGACCCACAACAAAGGCATTATCATTAGGCCATGCGATCATCACAAAATTTCTAGTAGCAGCCATGGCATGAGTTAAACCTATGTCCTCAGGGCATCAGCCTGAGCTCCTGAATTTTTAATCCAATGAATTTACCATTTTGCCACTATCTTCGTTCTTGAAAATTATGTGCTATTTCGATGGCACTGTTTATCTGTGAGTTGTTATTTTTGTTGAAACCCTTTAAGTTATTTCAAGGAAATGTGATGAAATGCTGGATAAATGTGAATCTGGCTTTAATAATCATTATTGGATCAGGCATTGAGTATTTAAGTTTGCATAATAGAGGGAGAATGTGGTTTCCTTAATTCTAAACTGTGACAGTGGCTTCCGGTTATTATCTGGATCCTGTTTTTATTGTATCATGGTCAATGCAATGTAACACAGCAGTATCTAACCTAATATTGTGAGACCCAACAAAATCTTCCAATCACCTCTGCTCTGCAGCCACTGTTTTCTTGACTCGAGCGGCTGAACTTAATATCAATGCAATCTGGTAAAGTATATTTTTCTGGCTGACTTGGAAAGGTGGGTGCTGTATCAGTTGTAACAGCAAAGCCAAGCTGTATCCCATCAGCATAATCAGCTGGAAGACCTATCTCAGTCAGCTTCCTCAGCTTCAAACAAGCTGAATTTGCCCAGCTGCTTATTTTCTTTGCCACTTTAATCCAAAGTGTATGGAAGAAAAGGGCGAAGAAGCATGTTCCAACTCAGGGTCTCAATAGAAATTAAATTTCTCAGCAGGTTCGTAGAAGGAGCTTGGCCTGACTGGGACCATGCATTGGTTCATTGTACATACAGATCTGAGGCCCCTTTGTAATGCCCTATTTCGTATAAGAAATGTTGTGAGATAGTTAGGTTCCATTGAGCAGTCACACAGGTAACTGAAATGCTTTTCTCCAGGAAGAACAAATTTAGATTAATTGTGCAGAGGTACTTATTACTACAAAAATGGGCAATAAACAAATCTTCAAAGGTTCAACATAAGGAATTCAACGTCACTGTACGGTGAGTTCATTAAAAGACAATATATGGCCAAGCATAAACACATAGCCACACACAGACAACAGATACAAAATACGACTGACATACAATTATCAAAAACACACACACAAATTAAGCATACAGCAGACACAAATGCACAGAGACTCTATATAAACACACAGAAACGCAGGAGCAAAGAAAGATATACATGAAAGACACATCTGCTCATTCATACCAAGATAAACATACAAAAAAAGGCAGAAATACACACACACACACACACACACACACGCGTGTGCGCACATTTGCTTAGTTAAGGAACCATGCTAAGCAAGGAGGAGTTGAAGAGGTGCTCTCAGCACGAGAAGTGTGACTAAATAGGAAGGCAGTCTATCTCTTGAAACAGCTCCTACAGCCATTCTTGTCAGCTCTGAAATTAGAATGGGCACGTAAAGGTCAGGATTTTTTTGAAGAATTGTAAAATATAAAGAGGGTCTCTATTAAAACAAAGTTGTTCAAAAATGACAGAATTAATAGCTGACTGATAGTAAATATGACAGTTATGAAGACAACATTGGGACACACCTGTGAAACCTCTTTGTGGGATTATGGTAGCTTGAATGTAAATGCCAATGGGAGGATGGCACGTGCTCTGGCAGAGGAACAATAATCATCTGCTGCGCATATGTGGCAATAAATACTGACAGAGTAAATGAATGCTCACTGGAAACATACGCTTCCTGATAACACGAGATATATGTTTCATTGAATCCTTATTGGTCTGTAGCAGGTTTCACCATCGATTGCAGAGACATTAGTAATTACCTCTCCTTCCTTCCCTAAGTTGCTGACACAGTGTCACACCCAAATGCCTATTTCATATTTGAATTTAAACACTATTAACTGGCTACTCAACTGTTTGGGGCTTCTTAACCAAGCTTGATTGTATCCATGTTGTTTCTATGCATGCAGCAGCAAAGCTCGTCTTCCTGACCCAGGGGCAGTCAGGTTTTCCCTAACACCACACATACTAAAATTATAATACTCTTGGCCTTATTGTGCTGCTAAGGAATATTTATAGAGTCTGCTGAGAAAAGGGAAATATTAAATTTATTGAAGAAATATCTCACTGTGGTTTCACCTTGACGTGAGGCTGGAAGAGGGAGCAATAATATGACATTGTGTTACTTCATGTGATGAAATTTACTATCTAATTACCACACGACAATCAGACTTAATGCCTTATACTACTCCCCTGAAGTCACTGATTCTACCAAATATATTACACCTTTCTGACTTATTTCTCTTTTACAGGGACGACTTGTAACTAGTCCTCTCAAACATGTTCTCAGCACCTCTGGATCAAGAAGTTGATTCCTCTGTGATCTTTCAGATTCTGTTGGGAAGAAGGAGCTTTGGCAAATGACTCCAATTCAGCAATCAGGCCAGCATCTGGATCAATTGGGTAATGCAGCATCTCTGGTCTGTTTCAACGTTGATGCTGCTTCAACAGTAAAGAGGATGTTTCAGTGCAGACATAAGCGCATACACTGTACCATTTTCATTCAGAATGAGGTAGGGCCATGGATACGAGTCTGTTCTGTCATAAGTCTATAATGGGCATGGTTCTGAATCCAAGATGTCTCTCTCCTGATCTGGTAACCTTTGTGATATTTGTTATAGATTCACATCTGACTGGGGCAGTACTCATCCTTTTCCCCCTCACATGTCTCATGTCAGTATTTTGTACATGTGGAATGAGTGTCCATGAGAGAGCACAGAGTTGGGCTCTCCGTCTTCTTCCCATCATGAGTTTGTACAGAGCTAACCCATTTTGGATTTCTTAAGATGGCTAACAATTTCAAGTTGAATATCATCGTACTTCTCAGTGATACTTTCACTGTATGCACTTCTCTTGCAGCTTCACCATTGATTTGAGGATAACCCAGTGAGCTGGCAGCATGGACACATCTGTATGATAAGGTGATAACACAGTGTGGAGC
>JAHRHZ010000043.1:27545254-27586120 GCA_024137785.1 Ginglymostoma cirratum
GCTCCACACTGTGTTGTCTCTGACTCCAGCATTGGCAGTTCTTGCTATCTCTTCATATGATAAGGTGAATGCTTTAAAATACTCATTGACAAACTGTGTTCTGCCGTCTAGGATTACAAGAGCCGGGATTCTGGGATTTTCGTTGCAAAGATTTCTTTCAGCTGTGCAGTCATTGCTTCAGTTGTGTGGCCTTGCAGTTGCTTGACTTCGATCAGTCTGGAGAAGTGGTCTACTATTATCATGAACATCTGTCCTCTGTATTGAAGAGGTTCGTTCCAAGATGTTCCCTTGGTCTTGATGGAAAAGAAAATGACACCAACAATTTTGTTGTCTCCCAACCACGAATTGTATCAGTAATACAGATTGATGTATCTGTTTCAATGGTTTTGAGATATACGGCCACCGGACAGAATATTTGACTCTGACTTACATTCTGTGATACACAGATGTGCAGTCGAGTTTCAGGGCTCTTGGAAGGATCAATTTCTCTTCGTAAATAAGTAAATCATCCACCACACTGAGGTGGCCTCTCTATTTACAGTACTATCTGAGAATGGGATTGTGTGGTATGCATGTTGGCCATCCTTTGATGCAGTACTCTCTGACCTGAGCGCATCCATCAACCAAATCTTGGTGCATCTTTGATTTCATTCAGTTGAGTAATTGTTGATGGGAGAGTTTGTTTGTTATTGATGTGGACATGTCCACTTCTTCAACTAAAACTACAACTCCTTTTGCAGGCTTTGCTACAGGGGTATAAGATAAAGCATGTGCTGTAGCCTGCTGGTTTCCCAGAACATACTCTGCCTTTGTATCAGAGATCACAATTCCCAATCTAAATTGTTAAGCACTTGAGGCAAGTTTTTGTACCTCATAATTTAAAAGTGTAACTCAAGTTTTGTGGTCTGTCTGTACTTTGCAGTGAGACCAACAACAAAATCTGCAAACTTTTCATAAGGCAATGTTGCAGCTAATGCTTCTTCCTCTGCCACTGCAGAATTCTATTCAGTTTCTGTCAGAAAATGATTTGCATCGTAAGCTGCTTTAGGCTTTCCATCCGTCTGTCTCTGAAAAAGCACAACTCAGAGTCCTGTAGAAGATGAATCTGCGGCAGTGCTAAAGGGCAGCTTTGGATTATACTGAGCTAAAACATTAACATCACTCTCTGACTTTCTCAAAAGACTTCTGTTGTGCTTCGTTCCAGCACCAAGTATTGTCATTACAGCCGAAACATGGCTCATTAATGAAATCTAGGTGGCTAAGTGCTTTCCACCTTGGCTTACCATCCCAAGAACGTGTGGAGCTTAGTCACATTTTGAGGAGCTGGAAACTCCTTGATTGCTCTTGTCGTCTGTGGATCAACTCTAGCACTGGACAAATCCATATTATGACTAAGGAATTTGATAATTAACTACAATAATTCAAATCTGTTGTCGAGAGCAAGTCAGGCTTCATGTAGGTGTTGCAGCATAGCTTGCATTCCAGTGTCTGAGTGGATCCAAGTATCAGGACGTTATCCATGTGACATACAACTCTATCCAGTCTTTCTAGAATGTTTGACATTGTCTCCTGGAAGATTTCTGACACCGATGTGATGATCTTGAAATGAAACTGTCCAAACAGTGTCATGAAAGCTGTGAGCAACTTAGACTGTTCCTTAAACGATGGTTTCCAAAAGAAAAACACAATTTGTATTCGGTTTATTTAAACTCTTTCTAAAATTTTGCTAAACTCTTCTTCACAGATGGCATAGGATGAACTTCACATTCACCTTCTATGTAAGATCTATACAGGTTTGTTGGGGTTTGATTCTGGGACTATTCTCAAGCACCAGCTTGTTGGCTTTGTCTCAGGTTCAGTAACACATTGTTTCAATGTATGGTCCATTTCCTTCTGAGTAGGTCTGAATAGGTATCAGAGTAACCCACGAATTGACAACCACCTTACAACAGCTACTGATGAATGCAAAGGATCCCATACCCAAAACTGGCATAATATATGAAATACCATGCAAGAACTGTGAAAAACACTACATAGGCCAAACTGGAAGAAAATTGACTATATGGATACATGAACACCAACTAGCAACCAAGAGACACGACCAATTCCTACTTGTCTCAGTACATATTGACAATGAGGGACATGAATTCAATTGGGTAAACACATCAATAATCACACAAGCCAAACAGAGACACGCCAGGGAATTCCTGAAGGCCTGATATTCCAACCAGACTCCATCAACAAACACATTGAATTAGACCCTGTGTACAAACCACTGAGAAACAAAACTAGAAGTAATACCAATCACCCCAGAAAACTGAGGCATATAAATAACAAGCGGGATAAAACACCGACACTTCACTGGAGGCACACTGACGATGTTACCTAGCAGGGTAACAAAATGTTTGCAACCAAACACACTGGCTCGGCGAGCATTCTATAACCTCAAGACAATACATTGTTCATAAGGGTTTCAGGATTTGCGTGCAACCTTATGATGATGTCACAGAACTGTAGCTTACTGAGCGTAAATAGCAGAGTGTGGGTTGAGTAAGAATATGCTGGAACCAGAATACAAGAATTCAAGTACACATGGACATGAAGACATGACGAAGATACGTTAGTCCTTTCTTATTGTAGCTATAAGACCAGAACCTGGTAAATCTATGACTACTATGTATAGCAGTAGTTAATATGAACGTATAAATAATATTACTTTAAAGTCTAAGCCTGAAGAAAGTTCTTCACTTTGCCTTCTCCTCAGCCATTCTGTCGAGTCCAAACTGAAATAATAAATGATAAAAACAGATCAGTAAACTCTCACTCCAAGGAAAATCCTACAATGGAATGAACTGCCAAAAGAAATAGTCACAGCCCAACCACTTGAAACCTTCAATTTCATCGTTGGTAGGTTATTTCCATTTATAAGTTTTCTTTGTCAGAATGACAATATCAGCAGGTTACACCTCATTTATATAGTGCTATCCATTTAACATGGGTGGCCTACAGATATTAGTCTGTGATGCCAACACAGCTGAAGCAGAAGTAGATGTTAAAAGAATCGAAATGGCTCAAAAGTCAACATGTTATTTGCTATGGCACTGGTCCTCATTCTGAAATGGGTGGGGGAAAACTGAGCTGTACAATTATCTAGAGATTCCCTGAATTAGGGATAAGGCAGCAAATTCAGTAGTGGTTGCAGGTCCTGGTCTCAATCAAATACCCTCCTGCTAAAGAAAACGCAAAACAGACAGGTTTGGCATTTATCATAGTT
The DNA here is from genome assembly GCA_024137785.1 of Ginglymostoma cirratum. NCBI lineage: Eukaryota > Metazoa > Chordata > Chondrichthyes > Orectolobiformes > Ginglymostomatidae > Ginglymostoma > Ginglymostoma cirratum. The sequence goes on from JAHRHZ010000043.1 coordinate 27,548,529, forward strand.
TTATTCACATCTAACAAAATAATCTTTCAAGCGTTTTTGAATGAATTTCAAATGCAGTCATCTGCCCCATAGCAGGCCCCATGTGAAGGCAGCAGCAGGCCTGATTGTGAAGGCCTTTACAGTTGAATAGCCCACTGGTTCACACATGAAGAATGGATGAGGCATGAAAGGGAAAATAAAAGCACAAATAGGATGGCCACCTGGTAAATGGAACAGGAAAAAGGGAAGACTTTTTTAAAAAATATTAGCACAAGTGCAAAGAGTTCCAAGTTCAGAAATACTTTTAGGAACACTGACAAGGCTAAGATCAAGATGAAATTATAACAGTCCCTTAACAGAATATTCCAGGATGCTATACAGAGGAAAACATAAAAATGGAATTTATATTGAGCCAATGTGTCTTATTTCCTGAAACAAAAACTGAAATTGTTTAAGAGATTCAGAAGATTTAGCCGTATTGTTGTTGGTCTGGAGCCACATGTAAGCCAGATCAGGTAAGGATAGCAGATTTCCTTTTCTAAAGAACACTAATGAAACACTTGGTTTTTAAACAATTTGTGGTAGTTGTTGTGGTCACTATTGCTGAGATTAGCTATATATAATAGATTTATTCACTGAATGTAAATTCTACCAGTGGTAGAATGTAAACTCATGGTCCCACAGCAATAGCCTGGACTTGTGGATGACTAGTCCAGTGGTATTCCACTAAGCCACTATCTCTGTAAATGAAGGCCGTAGCATCAATTATTGGACAAAAGGAAGGACGATCATGTACATAAGGTCAAAGTCAAAGGGTTGTAGGGTGGGATGGTATGTGGTGCTGGAGGTGGTAGAGCAGGAAGGCAGTTCGATTGGTTTGAAGACGTGCAGAGTGGTTTCAAAGAGGAACACCTCGTCCATTTTCAGTCTGTAATGTTCTCTCTAATGAAAAATAAAGGGGAGTCTCCTGTTAGAAATGTAGGTACCATTTGCTCCTTTGTCACTCTGCTCCTGTCAAGCTCATTGGTGCATGGGTAACACACTTAGGAGAACCAGCAAAGCCTTGTACCATGGGTGTTAATTGAATTACGTGCAGACCTAATAGAACCCATAAAACAATTTGTTATCAATGTGTTCACCACAAAATTTCAGCTTCAAGCAACAAAGGTAAAACTACTGCACAGTACAGAATGCACTCACTTCATGAGAAAATACAGTAAATTGTAGTTCCTTTTGGATTGCATTGACAGATGAGTCAGATATATTACCTGGCGCAGTCTAGTGCTCTGCATTTGTGGTTAGGACAAACACTGAGGGGTAAAACCACACTGAATTATTTCTCGTTGTTTGCAGCCTCTATGCCCCATGATTCTATCATGAGTCAAAGTGAAACTCAAGAGATCAAATTGCACCATCTGTCAAATCCTGTTGAATGTGTACTCAGTTCTATTATTGGTTTCACAGCCGTTAAGAACCCACTACAAACCTGAGTTTTTTTTTCTTAATAATTCATAGCTCCACTTGAAGAGTCACAACAGGAAGTGATGAAAGGGCCACTAAAGCTTCCTGAGTAAATTGATGGTGTAAAGATTATGCTTTTAAAGATTTTCTTTATTTCTGAGGTTCTGGGATATTGCTTCAAACAAAGGAAACTGTTGGAGAAGATATTGCAGTTTTAAAACAAGTTACTGGAACTCATTGTGAGTCATATTGCCCTGTTACTTTGATCAAGCAATGGGCGAGGATGGTATCATGGGTGTGTTTTCTACGCATCTATCCCCAGACATAGTCTGTTCATTGGTTTTTCAATCAGTACCAGTTATGTAGGTCTGCACTACTCAGCATGACAACAATTCTCCTGGACAGGTGGGCAGCAACATAAAGTCTCTAGACTCTAAAAAGACAACAATTTTTCTCCCCTTGCAGAGAGGTGACTAAGATTTGGAAGATCGCTAGCTATTCTCATTCAACATTTGCCTCTAATTTGAGATAGTAGGAACTGCCAATGTTGGAGAATGTGAGATAACAAGGTGTAGGGCTGGATGAACACAACAGGCCAGGCAGCATCAGAGGAGCAGGAAAGCTGATGTTTCAGGTCTGGACCCTTCTTCAGAAATGGGGGAGGGGAAGGGGACTCTGAAATCAACAGAGAGAGAGGCGGAGGCGATGATGGAAGGTGGATAAAGGAGAAGATAGGTGGACAGAAGATGGACAGGTCAAGGAGGCGAGGATGGAGCCAGTAAAGGTGAGTGTAGGTAGGGAGTTGGGAGAGGGGTTGGTCAGTTGAGGGAAGACGATCAGGTCAAGGAGGCGGGGATGAGGCTGGTAGGTAGGAGGTGGGGTTGGGGGTTGGTCAGTGAGGTGGGAGGAGCGGATAGGTGGAAGACAGACAGGTCAAGGAGGCAGGGACGAGCTGGGCTAGTTTTGGGATGAGGTCGGGGGTTGGGGGGGGGTGGTGTAGGTTTTGAAGCTTGTGAAGTCCACATTGAGACCATTGGGCTGCAGGGTTCCCAAGCGAAATATAAGGTGCTGCTCCTGCAGCCTTCGGGTGGCATCATTGTGGCACTGCGGGAGGCCCAGGATGGACATGTCGTCCAAGGAGTGGAAGGAGAAGTTGAAGTGGTTCATGACTGGGAGGTGCAGTCGTTTGTCATGAACCGAGCGTAGGTGTTCCACAAAGCTGTCTCCAAGCCTCAGCTTGGTTTCCCCAATGTAGAGGAAGCCACATCGGGAACAGCGGATATAGTATACCACATTAGCAGATGTGCAGGTGAACATCTGTTTAATGTGGAAGGTTTTCTTGGGGCCTGGGATGGGGGTGAGGGGGGGGAGGTATAGGGGCAGGTGTAGCACTTCCTGCAGTTGCAGGGAAAAGTACCAGAGGTGCTGGGGCTGGTGGGGAGTGTGGAGTGGACAAGGGAGTCACAGAGAGACCGGTCCCTCCAGAAGGCAGATAAGGGTAGGGAGGGAAAAAATGTCCTTGGTAGTGGGGTCAGATTACAGGTGGCAGAAATGGCGGAGGATGATGCGTTGAATCTGGAGGTTGGTGGGATGGTAAGTGAGGACAAGGGGGATTCTGTCTGTTGTTGTTGCAGGGAGGAGGTGTGAGGGATGAGTTGCGGGAAACGCGAGAGATGCGGTCGAGGGTGTTTTCGACCACTGTGGAGGAGAAATATGGTCCTTGAAACCGAGGACATCTGGGATGTTCAGGAGTGGAATGCCTCATCTCGGGAGCAGATGTGACAGAGGCCGGACATCCCAGATGTCCTCGTTTTTCAAGGACCGCAATTTCTCCTCCACAGTGGTTGGAAACACCTTCGACCGCATCTCTTGCGTTTCCCACAACTCATCCCTCACACCCCCTCTCCGCAATAACAACAAAGACAGAATCCCCCTCGTCCTCACTTACCACCCCACCAACCTCCAGATTCAACGCATCATCCTCCGCAATTTTCACCACCTGTAATCTGACCTCACTACCAAGGACATTTTTCCCCTGCCCACCCTTATCTGCCTTCTGGAGGGACCGCTCTCTCCGTGATTCCCTTGTCCGCTCCACACTCCACACTAGCCCCACTACCCCTGGTACATTTCCCTGCAACCGCAGGAAGTGCTACACCTGCCTCTACACCTCCCCCCTCACCCCCATCCAAGACCCCAAGAAAATCTTCCACATTAAACAGATGTTCATCTGCACATCTGCTAATGTGGTATATTGTATCCGCTGTTCCTGATGTGGCCTCCTCTACATCGGGGAAACCAAGCGGAGGCTCGGAGACCGCTTTGTGGAACACCAACGCTCGGGTTCGTGACAAACGAATGCCCCTCCCAGTCGCGAAACACTTCAACTCCCCCTCCCACTCCTTGGATGACATGTCCATCCTGGGCCTCCTCCAGTACGATGCCACCCGAAGGCTGCAGGAACAGCACCTCATATTTCTTTCCTCAGCCCAATAGTGTCAATGTGAACCTCACAGGCTTCAAAATCTCCCTACCCCCGACCTCATCCCAAAACCAGCCCAGCTTGTCCCCATCTCCTTGACCTGACCGTCTTTTCTCCCACCTATCCGCTCCTCCCACCTCACTGGCCAACCCCCAACCCCACCTTCTACCTACCAGCCTCATCCCCGCCTCCTTGACCTGTCTGTCTTCCCTCAACTGACCAACCCCTCTCCCAACTCCCCACCTACACTCACCTTAACTGGTTCCAACCCCGCCTCCTTGACCTGTCCATCTTCTCTCCACCTATCTGCTCCTTTATCCACCTTCCACCATCACCTCCGCCCCTCTCTCTATTTATTTCAGAGTCCCCTTCCCCTCCCCCATTTCTGAAGAAGGGTCCAGACCCGAAACATCAGCTTTCCTGCTCCTCTGATGCTGCCTGGCCTGTTGTGTTCATCCAGCTCTACACCTTGTTATCTCATGCCTCTAATCTGCTGTGTTCCAACTACTCTGTCTCCTCACTAAAAAAACTGAAAGCACTTGGAAAGAAGAACATCAGACAAGAAGAACATGGGAGAAGCTAAGGACTTGTTTTACTGGAAGTTGAGAGGTGACTTTAAAGAAGGTTATAAAATGATGAGGGGTATGGACAGGGTTAATGGTAGGTGTCTTTTCCCTAGGATGACGGATTTCAAGACTAGGGGGCATATTTTTAAGGTGAGAGGAGAGAGATCTAAAAAGAACACGAGGGGCAAATTTTTCACACAGAGGGTCGTTTGTGTGTGGAACGAAATCCCTGAGGAAGTGGTGGATGCAGACACAGTTGGAACGTTTAAGAGACACTTAGATAAATACATCAATAGGAAAGGTTTGGAGAGCCAGGAGCAGGCAGGTGGAACTGGTTTAGTTTGGGATGATGTTCAGCATGGACTGGTTGGACCAAAGGGTCTGTTTCCATGCTGAATGACTCTATGACAGCTCATGGAATCCTGTGATCCTATTGCATTCCCTGAACACTATTTTCTTCATCCACATCATCAATGGGCTCAATCCTATATTTTTGAGGTTAAGTGCAAGGTATATTGAGTTTTTTGGAGCAATTTTCTCCATAAGGCTTAATGAGATTTCTTGACAAAATTCACCAAACTCACTTCATTAAGTATCTTTACAGCCCCTATAGTGTCTCCATCTCTGATTCTATCCGCATCTTACCATGCATTATTCCTGGAACTTTGCCACTCAGCGGATATCCCATGAAAGACTGGCATCCCTTGTTCTCTATCATTAAAATCCTACTGTGTACCTAAACACCGTCAGTCAGCCTGGAGCAGCCCTGCATGGTTCCTGACATTTGCACTAGACATGGCAAGCAAGGGGAAACTGACACCTTGCTTTACATGCCCAAACCTGGGGGTCCTGCTAGATGGAGTGGTACAGATTGAATAAGGATGTCCTCATGGTTAAGCAAAAGTATAACATTTTGATTTCTATGGTTTAATTTCTGCCCAGACGTGCTGTCCAGGTCTGTGTGTGAAGAACTAGATATTGTGGTAACCCTACGGGAATACATGAAAAGCAATTGATGTGGTCGATGGAGGGGAGTAAACTGAGGAAAGAAAGGCAGGATTGTGTGAGAATCCAATGTGAATTCTATGGTTGCAAAAGAGGTCAATAGGAGGGGCAGATTAATTTGTAACAACATGGGAAAATCCATTAAATATAAATAATATAAACTTAACAAACAATGCAATGGTTAATACCTTGCGACAGATATTACATGCCTTGTAATTCTGGGATGTGAAGCAGGCTGCTTTGGCAGTCCTTTTTTATCTCCTGTGTATTGTTGTCATGCCTTAATGTTATCATAAAGTGGCCTATTGTGTTGTTATTCTTTCTCCAATGTGGAGGTAGTTTCTTGGTGAAGCTCTTTCATCCCGTATTGGACGTGGATGTGTTGCTACATGCACAATCTGTTTCTAGTCAATAACTAGAAGCACATAATAACTGTTTATTTAAGCTAGCCTAGCTCTGTCCCTATCACCAAAGTTTACATACCTTACAATGCACTCTTCGCTTGACCACTTACCATCACCATATATAGCATCTTTCTGTACAAATACATACATCCATATGCCTTTGGAATGTGAATACGTTTCCTTCCTTAACAGACCATTTCACTTATTTTTTTTTGGAAAAACAACCTGATTAATCTTAATCTGTCTTTTTATGTTCATGCTTTGGAAAGCAAAGGTTAAGTAAAATCTGTGTAGTTTCTCTGTAACATCAGATTAGGAATTTAACAACATTTTGAACAAATGTTATGCAAAAAATGCTTCCAGTGATGTAATGCAGGTCAGGCTAACACTTCACAATTATAATAACCTGAATTTATTATTTAAGTGTGGATAATTTAAAACGAATACAGCCAGTTGCCATGACGTCTTTGTGAACACAAAGGTCCACATTAAAATACAAAGGAATGTGTCCAAGGGTACAGTTTAGGTCCCGGATTCCAGCGATTCCAAAGTTAAAAGAAATGTGTAGTGGCCTCAGTAGTTAGAAAAATGTACTCTTCACATGATAAACACTAAATATAACTGAACATGTGTAATTCTTTTACAATTCAGAATGATCATTTCATAGATCAATTCATAAGGGAATTACCTCATGTGGTGGGATTCCAAGGGGGATATTTCTGGTAACAACTTTTTAAAGGGATTCCCTGTTTGTGTTAAAACTTTAAAAACTTTCATCAAAGTTCTTGAAGGGAACATGGAGACTTGGGGTTTAGTGCAATATTTTATGTCGAATTGCATAGAATTTATAGCAAAGAAGCAGCCCAACTGGACTGCTTATATTCCTCATAGGCCTCTGCTCATTCTATTAGATATTACCTGCCATTAGTTACTACTAACAACTAGTTATTAAAAACATCAAGGGATCTGTGCAGCAAAACAGCATTGAGATAGAAGATCATCCATGATATCGTTAAGTGGCAGTGCAGGCATGAGAGGCCGAATGGTTTATACAATGGGTCCCCGATTTACGTATGTCCAACTTAAGAATGCTCATACTTGACAAACTGATTCCCATACAGGGCTGTAATTTTAAATATCTGACATACAAACATTTCCTGTACTTATGAAAGGCCGCTTTATATTGTCCTTCATTGTATTCCCACTTGTATATGAGTCAACTTGCAAACAGACGAAGGAATAGGACCCGTTTGCAACCCAGAGACTGTTTGTACCTGCTCCTATTTCCTATGTTGCTATTTCATCCAATCCTATCAACATATTCTCCTATTCCTTTCACCAACATAGACCAATCTAGTTTCCCTCAAATATTTCTATATTATTTGTCTCAATTGGTTTATGTGGTAGTGATTTCCACATTCTAACCATTCTCGAGTTAAAGAGATTGGAGTACATCTATTTCTTATTGGTTAGTTTCCATACGACTGCTAACTTCCCTTCTGCGAACTTTCACATGCATCATTTAATAACATCACTGATACAGTGGTTAACCTATATGTGCACGTGACGTACAAAACTAGTGGAAGGGTATATAGAATCAACAACGTCCTGAGGTTGCATACTCACATGCTGTGCTGAGATACATGGCAGAATGTTTGGGTCCCACCTTGTCAGCAGAGAAAGCAGATGGGGCCTGATATCAGTTGTACTGTTGATTTCCAACATCATTTTCAGCTCTGGCTATTTTAGGGCCTGGTTTGGTCTCATCAGGCAGCCCATTAGGCTCATTATGATTCTCATTTTTGTGCACTGCCAGGAGGCCGATTCAGATTTTCCACTCAGGGTCAGTCTAACTGCCTGGAGGTGGGGGTGCAGCTAAAAGATGACCTGTAGAGGAATTATTCCTCTCTTCTGTTCCCAACACACAGTGCTCGCTTGGCTGCCTCCATATTGAATGTGAACTCGCAGGTACTTACCCTTTGTTGGAGCCTGCTTCTCTTTTAAAGCTGGAAGCCTCTGATTGACCTTCAACAGCCTGCCTGTTACACCTAATTGGACAGGGAACATGTTGTGGTGAATACAGCCTGAAAAACTAATTGCAGTAATCTTTAGAAACCCAACTAGTTCACTAATATCTGCCACCATTACTTGGTCTAGTCTTTGCATAATTCCAGATCCTCAGCAGTGTGGTTGACTCTTAAATGCCCTCTAAAATGACTATTCAGCTCCACCAAACTGCTAAAAGAAATCATATTAAGAATGAAACTGACCTCAATCTAGGGGGTGAATTCGAATACATCAGACACAACCAGCCCAGCTGACCCTATAGTTTTCCTTTTTGATATGTAAGGAATTTTGTCAGCATTGAATGAGTTGTTTCAGGGACTAGAGAATTAACAGCTTGACATATTCGTACTCACAAAACTGTAGATATAATACCCTAGAATGTTACATCAGCGTGCCTGGGTGATGTTCCACCATGGGTCAGACCCATTAAAGTTGATGGTACTGCGTTATACAGACAGGAGGGAGTTATCTCAGGAGTCCTCAGAATTGTCTCAGTACCCTATGAAGTCTCTTGGCATCATATCAAACATGGGTAAGGAATCTTCCTGATTACCACCAAGAGCTGATGACTCAATATTACTCCATGTGTAACATCACTTGGAAGTAACATTGAGGGAAGAAAGGACACAGAATGAACTCTGGATGGAGGATTCCAATATTCATCATCAAAAGCAGCTTGGTAGCATCTCTACTGACTAAACTGACAACATTCTGAAGGACAATCTGTTGATTTTATCACCACATGAGGGAAAAACTTTATCCTCACCAATCTACCATTCAAAGATGCTTCTGTCAGCATTGGTAGGAGTGACCCCGTATAATCTTTGTGGGGCAGGCAATTTTTAAAATGGAGCTTGTTTTTTACTCATTCAAGGGATGTGGGCATTGCTGGCTAGACAAGCATTTATTGCCCAGTGGGCAGCTAAGAGTCAACCACATTACTGTGGGTCTGGAGTCACATGTAGGCCAGATCAGGTAACAGTGGCAGATTTCCTTCCCTAAAGTACATTAATGAACCAGATGGGATTTTCCCGACAATTGGCAATGATTTCATGGTCATCATTAGACTCTTAATTCCAGATTATTAGTGAATCCAAATTCTACCACCTGTCATGGCAGGATTCAAACCCAGGTTCCCAGAACATTACTTGGGTCACTGGATTAATAGTCTAGCAAAAATACCACTAGGCCATCGCCTACCCACAACATGAGCACAGAAAACTCAACCTTAGGCTAACTGCCTGACAATCATAAAATCCAGTCATAGCTTCCTGGGCTACCAGACACTGAATTGCTCCCAACTCTCCAGCTGGTAGGCAGGGGCACTGCCTCAATGGAAAAAGTTCAGCTGCAAGACCTGGAAACATTCAGGCTTAGGTTGATGGAGCAACTTACATTTCCACTAAGCACAGGGCTAAAGATGGCCATTTTCAGCAAGAGACAGTCTAACTATCTCACCTTTACATTCAACAGCGTAATCATCATCAACAACATCCTGGGTGTCACTGTTTACCAGACCCTTAACTGGACCAGCCACATTAACATTGCGGCTACAACAATAGATTAGACGCTGGGAATTCTGCAGTGAGTGACTGATTTCCTGACTTCCAAAAAATGTTTTGGGTCCAGATGCTGCAGATCTGCTGAGCTTTTCCAGCAACTTCTGTTTTTGCTTCTGATTTACAACATCCGCAGTTCTTCAGGCTTTTTTGGAAGTCAGGAAATCAGTCACTCACTGCAGAATTCCCAGCGTATAATCTATTGTTGAAGTCGCAATGTTAATGTGGCTGGTCCAGTTAAGAGTCTGGTAAACAGTGACACCCAGGATGTTATTGATGATGATGTTTTTGTTCCTAAAAAACCTGTCCACCATTTACAAGGCAAAAGGCACATTGTGATGGAATACTCTCCACTTGCCTAGGTAACTGCAGATCAAATATTTAAGAAGTCTAACACCTTCCAGAACCAATTAACAATGGGACTGGCACTCCATCTACCACCTTAAGCTTTCACTTCAATCATTGTTACACAAGGTGTCACGTGCATCATTTACAAGATAGATTGCAACAACTTGCCAAAGATTCTTCAAGAATTCCTATTCAATTCACAAGCTCTGACAGTTAGACGTTAGGAGGCACATGGAAGCACCTACTTGCAAAGAATCCCCTCAAATTATGTATCGTCTGAATTTGGAAATATATCTTCATTCCTTTATAGTCATTAAGTCAAAATCCTGGAATTCCCCACCTAATATGATAATAGGATATGGAAAGTTATCTATGAGTAGGTGGGAATGTGCAGTAATCAGATCAGTTACGACTTTAGTGACTGGCAAAGCAGGTTGAGGGACCAAATGGCCTGGCCATGCTCCTAAATTGAGTGTTCATACATATCTTCTTCATTACATGAATTGCAGTGGTTTAAAGTTCGCAATTTAAACAAGTCTGGCCAGTGAACTCCAACTCCCACAAATTATAGAAAAGCCATGCTGATCTGGTAGGTCTTACCTTTGAAGTGGAAATCAGATATACAAACTACTAAACTTGTGAAAGTAACCACTTAGATTGTTAAAGTTACTGCTTAGTACATGTACCGTGAACAAAGCCTACATATAATCAGACAGCTGGGAGCTTTCAATAATACTGGCATCTTTCCCTGTCATGTCTTCAGACTCCTCAATTTTTGCTGTTTTTGTGCTATGTTTTCATTGGAAAGTTCATGAAAACCAGAGAAACACATATTAAATTCCTGAAGCTGTACAAATATCACTGGGATTGAGTGATTAACAAAGTGAAATTGGCATCCCGCCTCCCTTGAGGGTGTCTATTCGTATCTAGCTTTTACACAGCACAGTAAATGTGGGAGTTGATGGGTTGAGCTGGTTTCCTGGCACCAGGTCAATTTCTGTACCTTTAATCCCCACCCACTTTCAAAGCCACATAGTTCCACAAGATAAAATTCATGCCAGAGTGACTCTTCACTTTTCATAAAATTATCCCATTATTAAGGAGGTATTACAGAGGAAATCTTATAAATCAGAAATAGATAAGATTAGCTGATTGAATTATCAACAAAATCCCCTCAACAACTCTTTTGCTTGGTGAAAGAGGGCCCCATCTGCTAATCAACACTAAATCAAACTAATTTTTGAAACAGACATGAACTGGTCAAACAAGTCAGAATGGATTTGGGAAGGGCAGAGCACATCTGACTCTTCCAGTTGATTTCCTTTGAAGAAATTGCTAGCTTGTAGCATAAGGCAGTGCCTGGGGTTGCCTATTGGAACTTTGGAAGGTATTTGATGAGGTAATACACAAGAGATGATTAGCAAAAAAAGGACAACACTGGGATTTGGGTGCTGTAAGACAACAGCAGAATTGTAACTCAGTTAAAGGGTTCATCTGTGAAAGCTGACGTCAATAACTATTTTCCAGTGGGGTTGGGTTTGGGAATCAGAAATAGCTCCCATTCCTACTTCCCATTCCTGAAGCACAACTTCAGCTGATGGAGTTAAGTGTGTCAAAGGGGGAGGCCAACCATTTAGACCCAGGAGAAACAAAGTGAAACAATGATGAACTGTGGAGTAACCATGGGATTTAGGTATACATCTACAGATTATTACAGGTTGGTGCACAGATACAAGAAGTAATCAAACAGACAACTGCAGCAGTGATCAATATCTTAAGAAGATTCTAATTCAAAATTAAGGAAATGATGCTTGATTTATACAGAAGTTTGGCAAGACCCGACTGGAATACCAAGTTCCATTTTGACCACTGGACAGCTAGAAAGGGGTACGTATAGATATATCAAAATTATGCTAGAACTTAAAGGGCCAATTTTTGAGGCCAGAACCTTAATATTGGGGAACCAACAGATACTCACCCCATGGTCAGAGAATCAGTGCAAATTTATGGGATGGGACTAGAGGTGAAGAGTAAAGTGTCCTTTAAGCAGTTAAATGGTCATTGTTAGATCTCTCCCACGATTGAGGTTCCTGCTGGTGAAACCACAGCCTAGCAAGAGCTGCCAGCCAACCCGAGACTAGCAGGTAATCATTGATACCTCTGCCAATGGGAGTGGGGTCTCCTGATTAAATTCACCAGGGCTCCAGGAACTTTGTGGGACCACAGACCAAATGTGGTGGGATGGATGTCATGAAAGATGAAGGCAAAGGGATCAGAGGCAAGAGCAGTGAGGCAGCTTGCAGCTCACTTGCCCCCACAATCTAGCTCCCTAACCATAAAGAACCTCCCTCCACCCCTTGGAAGCCACTGTCAAACCCGCACGGCTTGGTGGCGACCTTTCAAGGTTATGGGAAAGCCATGTGGTTCCCTGAATGACATGGGGAAACAAAAGAGTAGGATTTATACACTTTGGCCACACATTTGGGATTGAAATCAGTATTTTTTTCACCCTAAAAACAGTAGAAAACTGCAAATCACTTGGTGTGAATACTGGGACAGTTTCTTTTTATTCATTTGAGTGATGTGGGCATTGCTGAATGACCAGCATTTATCGCCTGTCCCTAGTTGTCGTTGAGAAGGTGGTGGTGAGCAGACTTATTGAATTACTGCAGTCCATGCGCTGTGGGTTGACTCATGATGTCATTAAAGAGGCAATTCCAGGATTTTGACCCAGTGAGAGTGAAGGATCAGTGATTTATTTCCATGTCAGGATGTGAGTGACTTGGAAGGGTACTTGCAGCTGCCCTTGCCTTTCTGGATAAAAGTGGTTATAGATTTGGAAGGTGCTGTCTAAGGATCTTTGGTGAATTTCTGCAGTGCATCTTGTAGATAGTACATATTGCTGCTACTGAGTGTCACTGGTAAAGGGAGTGGATGTTTGTCCATGTGGTTCCAACCAAGCAGGCTGCTTTGCCCTAGATGGTGTCAAACTTCTGAGTTGGAGCTGCATTCATCTAGGCAAGTGGGGAATATTCTATAACAATCCTGGCTTGTGTCTTGTAGATAGTGGACAGGCTTTGGGGAGTCACCAGGTGAGTTACTCGCTGTAGTATTTCTAGCCACTGAACTGTTCTTGTAGCCACTGTGTTTCTCTGGCAAGTCCAGTTGAGTTTCTGGTCAATAGTAACCCCCAGGATGTTGATAGTGGTGAATTCAGTGATGGCAACACCACTGAATGACAAGGGGTGTTGATTAGATTGTCTCTTGTTGGAAGTGGTCATTACCTGGCATTTTTGTGGTATGAATACTACTTACCAATTGTCAACCCAAACCTCCATATTGCATTTGAACATGGGCTGCTTCTGCATCTGAGGAGTCGCAAATGGCGCTGAACATTGTGCAATCATTGGCGAACATCCCCACTTCTGACCTTCTGATGGAGGGAAGGTCATTGATGAAGGAGCTGAAGATGGTTAGGTTCAGGACACCACCCTGATGAACTCCTGCAGAGTTCACTCCTGCCCTGGAGCTGAGATGATTGATCTCCAACAACCACAACCATCTCACTAAGTGCCAACTATGACACCAACCAGCAAAGAGTTTGCTGCCTGGTTCACATTGATTCTGTTTTTGCTAGGGCTCCTTGATGTCAAGGACTATCACTCTCGCCTCACCTCTGGAATTCATTTTTTGTCCATGTTTGAACCAAGGCTGTAATGAGGTCAGGAGCTGAGTGGCCCTGGCGGAACCCAAACTGGGCTTCTCTGAGCAGGTTATTGCTGAGCAGGTGCTGCTTGATAGCACTATTAATGACACCTTCCATCACTTTACTGATGATCAAGAATAGACTGATGGGACATTATTTGGCTGGGTTGGACTTGTCCTGACTTTTGTGTACAGGGCATACCTGGGCAATTTCCTACATTGTTGGGTAGATGCCAGTGTTATAACTGTACTGGAAGAACTCCCCACTAGGGGAGTGGTAATTTTTTGAGCACAAGTTCTTCACTACTGTTGCTGAAATGTTGTCAGGGCTCATAGCCTTTGCAGTATCCAATGCCTCCTTGTGTGGAGTGAATCAAGTTGGTTGAAGACTAGTATCTGTAATGCTGGGGCCCACGAGAGGCGACCAAGATGGATTTTCCACTTGCCACTTCTGACAGAAGATTGCTGTGAATGCTTTAGCCTTATCTTTTGCACTGATGTGCTGGGCTCTTCTATCATTGAGGATGGGGATATTTGTGGAGCCTCCTCCTCCAGTGAGTTGTCTATCTGTCCACCACCATTTGTGACTGGACGTAGCAGGACTGCAAACTTAAATCTGATTTGTTGTTTGTGTGATAGCTTAGCTCTATCACTTGCTGCGTATGCTGTCTGGCATACAAGTAGTCCGGTTTGGTGGCTTCACCAGGTTGGCACCTCACTTTTTAGATAGGCTTGGTGCTGCTCTTGGCACACCCTCCTGCATTCTCCATTGAACCTTGGCTTAATGGTAATAGTTGAGTGGGGTATATGCTGGGAGATGAGGTTGCAGATTGTGCTGGAGTACGATTCTGCTGCTGTTGATGGCCCACAGCGCCTGACAGATACCCAGTCTTCAGTTGCGAGAATTCTTCAAGGTCTGTCCCTGTCAGATTCACCTGTAAACCAGCAGAGTGGTAAGGGTCAGGTCAAGTATGTTTTTCCCATTTGTTGATTCCCTCACCAACGGCCGCACAGCCAGTCTGGCAGCTATGTCCTTTAGGACCCAATAAGCTTTATCAATAGTGCTGCTACTGAGCCACTCTTGGCAGTAGATATTGAAATCCCCCTCCCAGAGTACATTTTGTACCCTTGCCGCCCTCAGTGATTCTTCCAAGTATCATTCAACATGGATGAGTATTTGATTCACCGACCAAGAGAGGACGGTACGTGGCAACCCATGTTTAACCTGAAGCCTTTAGATTTCATGGCGTCCACAGTCAATGTTCAAGACTCCTAAGGCAACTCCCTCCAGACCGTATATCGTTGCGCCACCCCCTCTGCTGGGTCTGTCCTGCCAAAGGGGCAAGACATATCCAGGGACGGTGATGGTGGTGTCTGGGACATAGTCGCACTCATGGAATCAGACCTTACAGACAATGTCAGACTGTTCCTTGACTAGTCTGTGAGACAGCTTTCCCAAATTTGGCACTAGCCCCCAGAGGTTAATAAGGAGGACTTTGTAGAGTCCAAAGAACTGTTTTTGCCTTTGTCTTTTCTGGTGCCTAGGTCATTGCCAGGGGGTCTGTCTGTTTTAATTTCTTTGTTGAGACTTTGTAGCGTTTGAGACAACTGTGTGGCTTGCAAGGCCATTTCAGAAGGGAGCTGAGACTCAACCACATTGCTGTGAGTCTGAAATTACATATAGACCAGATGAGGTAAGGATAGAAGATTTTCTTCCCTGAAGGACAATAGTGAGTCCGATGGTTTTTTAAGAAGAGGGCATGCAGCCAAAAAGTGATTGCATTTGTAATTTCAGCAGTGCTTGGCAAAGCTCTGTATGGATCACACTTCATCCTTTAAGGAACAAAAACTGTAGAATGTGTCATGAGACAGACCAAACCCCTCAAAATATACTCAGAAGAAAGCCTAGACACAAACTTTTTCTTATTTTAAAGGTAAGTGTAAGGTGTTGCATTCCAGATGCAAACTACTCAAGTTTAAGCAAAACACACTTTATTTTTACACTACAGTGAAAATACAGACAAAATAAAAATAAAAGAATTGGATTAATTGTAACTCTATCAAAATGTTTAACAAGATAATATATACATTAACTGCTTCTAATTAATTGTTTCAATATAGTAACATCCCCTGAACATACTCTTGGCAAAGGCAATTTAGTAAAATAGATTGTCTGGAAGACTGAAAAGCCAGTGATGTCACTGTTGAGTACGAAACCATACAAAAGTCTGTCAGCTACACACAGATACAAATCAACATCTTCATTACCAATGTCAACATTACCAGCATCATCCAACTTACTGGCTGTAACATTCCACCATCTACACTTCATAGAACCCAGAGACTAATCCATATATCTTAATAAACTGCTGTTCTTTTACTCAATTCACTTTTCTAATCTGTATGCATGTGTCACATTTTATTATTCCTTTGTTCAGTTCATTAACTAACAAACTCATCCTTTCTTTAACACAAGAAAGGCTCCTTTTAAATATAGGTGTATTCATAGAGTCATAGAATCATACAGCACAGAAACAGATCCTTCAGTCCAACTCGTCCACACTGACCAGACATCCCAATCTGATCTACTTCCATTTACCAATATTTGGCCCAAATCCCTCTAAACCCTTCCCATTCATATATCCATTCACCTCTGTTTGACCAACAAAGAGAGGGATTGAATTAAGAAACTGACCCTGTTCATACCATCTCAGCCAGGAGTATAAACATTTGGGAGTATCCATTTGGAACTGAAACCAACAGGTGACATTCGCCCAGGGACTAAATATAACACTATTTATAAAAACAGCTCAGATCAGCGGTCCTGGAATACAGAGAGGAAAATGGCTGAGGTTCCTGCTCCAGTTTACTGTCATTATTACCGGTCAATGTGTATCTACATGCTCAAGATAGGATTGCGCTCAGTAATTACAAAACTCAACAATAACATTTTGTGGCTTTGACAGAAGTCAATGTCACAACATACAGCACAGGAGGCAAAATTAGACACTGAGTCACAGGAGGCGCTATTAGTGCTGATAACCAAAATCTTTGTTAAAGCGTAGATTTAAAGAAGCACCTTAAAGCAGGAAGTGATTAGAGAAATCAAGGTTTAGGAAGGGACTTGGAACCCAGGCAGCTGAACATAAGGTCATCAATGGTGATTTAAATTGTAGATATTTAATGAATTAGAGTCACGCACACAAATAAAGTCAATTCACTTGAATCAGGTACTAACAGGAAGTCACTTTTTTCCATTACATTGGATATCCTCCCACCTTGTGAACTCCTATCCTCTCTGTGCAGCATAGCTTTTCCCAGGTTGTTATATTTGGTGGCATAGATATATATCCAATAATACTGTTCATATGGGTGGCCACTTTCGTTTTTTCCAACTTCGTGGAATTCATCATTTTCAGTTTAAACAATCCCTCAGCCTCCTTGAGGGCTTTCAACTTCCTGAACCTTTCAACGGTGCCAGTGTTGTGTTCTCCTTAGTACTGAAACAATGAAAGTGTGTCCAAAGGAGGGAAGGGGAGCAAATTGAAAAATAATAAATTCAATGGTGTGCCTTGTTAGTTATCAGCTGCTGCTATAGTTTTGCATTCTAGTTGTAAATTTCTCGTGCCAACCTGGTTCACAGACTAAAGGTAATCAGAAATGTGGGCTATGGGGTGAGTAATAACAGTAAAAATCGAAGGAAATGCCAGGGGTGAGAAGCAGGGATAAGTTGCAAAAATTATGAATGAGGGGTGAGGGAGACAAGGGGTAAGGACTGAAGTGGGGGTTGGGGGGGGATGGGTGGGAAGCAAACAGCAAGGACTGATGGACTTTGTAGCTCGGGAAGCAGAGGCCTGGTGAAAGGGATGTCTCCACAGGAGGTAAAGAGGCTTGTTGTTGAGGATTAACAATGAGCCATTTGATTACACCATGGCTAATGGGAGAAAGCAACCTCTATGCCACAGCACAAAATGAAATTAACCATTTGCGTTCTGAACATAAGTCATCGGGTAAAATTTCACGGCCATTATGTCCCACCTCATAATTTGCCCAGAAATAGGCCTGCTCCCTGGTGCTCAGCGGATAAATGAAGTCCATTGCCCAAACACTTTTTCAGAGCTTTGACTGGATGGGGAGACCCCAAGTTCAATGTGCATTGAATTTCTTATTCAGCTGGTAGACCAAAAAGGATAGTACCGTTTGTTTAAAAGACCCTGGTGCTAAGAAGATCAGTAGAGATGGTAACTCCTGTCAGCTTTGTATTGGAGCAGGTATGAGAATCTGAAATCCCTGTCTAACAACACCTGCTGCAGAACTGTAGCTTGACAGTGGGGTGCCTGGTGCTAGTGGTATCTGCATTCTGATGATAGGCAATGCCGTCAACAACAAAGGAAGGAAATCAAAAGTAAATTCAGTTCAGACATCTGCCCTACACTCTTCACTCAGCCAACTGGCTGAACTATTGAGATAGAAGGCACATTGAGTCGGGATTCACAAGTGCAACCCTGCAGTCTGTCACCCTGAACTTCAACTCATTGGATTTCCCATAAGAAATTTCTGTTCAGAAGAACCTCATTGTGCAGTGGGGACAGGCTGCATCATGATTAAACAGTCACCAGAGCTATCATTCTGATTGAGTGAAACCACAATTCTCAGAACTTTGTGACAATTTATTGTCCATACACAAATACATTTGAAATTTCCTCCTTGCAGCCTTCCTGAACCTCTACTTAGTTTCACAGTGAACAGAATTGAATGAATAATAGAACACACAGATGAGTAGCATTATTGTTCTCCCAGTTACTCACTGCATTGAGCAGCTCAAGGCTTTGGATTTGTTCCCAGCAAGCTTTCAGACCTTTGACCTTAAAAAGGGTTATGAAACATTTGTGATAAATGCCAGACTGGTCTTATGTAACATTATGGTCGCAGTGTGATGTGACAGCTGGGGATCAATGTAGGTCAGAGAGTCTGGATCACTGGAGTAGCCGTCAAATCATGATGCAGCCTGTCCCCACTGCACAATGATGTTCTTCTGAACAGAAATTTCTTATGGGAAATCCAATGAGTTGAAGTTCAGGGTGACAGACTGCAGGGTTGCACTTGTGAATCCCGACTCAATGAGCCTTCTATCTCAATAGTTTAGCCGGTTGGCTGAGTGAAGAGTATAGGGCAGACATGTCCCAAACAAGGCAAGGGAGTGAGTCACTCAGAGTCACTTTTCCTTGGACACAGTATGGGAGTGGGTCAGGGAGCAGTTGGGGATGAGGAAGAGGTAGAGGATTGAAGGTGTGAGACAAGGCATAACTGTAATAATGGGAGCAGGGAGAGCATTAGGAACTGATGTATAACGAGCAAAATGCTGATGATTGAGAAAAGGCACTGATTTGATTTGATTTGATTTATTATTGTCACATGTACCCAGGTACAGTGAAAAGTTTTATTTTGCATGCAGTACAGGCAGATCATACCATACAAAGATCATAGGGTGATTGAACACAGCAAGGAATACAAAGTTACGGCTGCAAAGAAGGTGCACATAAAGCAAGATCAGCATTAGATTTGAAATTTGAGAGGTTCATTCAGAAGTCTAATAAAATGGGGAAGAAGCTGTTCTTGAACCTGTTGGCATGTGTGTTTAAGCTTTTGCATCTTCTGCCTGATGGAAGAGGTTGGAAGAGATTATAACTGGGGTGGGAGGGTCTTTGATGATGTTGGCTGCCTTTCTGAGGCATCAAGAAGTGTAAATGGAATCAATGGATGGAAAGTTGACTTATGTGCTGGTCTGGGCTGTGTTCAGAACTCTTTGTAGTTTCTTATCGTCCTGGGCAAAGCAGTTGCTGTACCAAGCTGTGATGCATCCAGGTAGAATGCTTTCTACGGTGCATTTATAAAAGTTGGTGTGAGTCCTTATGGACATAGCAAATTTCCTGAGCTTCCTGAGGAAGAAGAGGCGTTGTTGTACCTTCTTGACCGTCACATCAATATGGGCGGTCCCTGACAGGTTGTTGGTGACCGTCACTCCTAGGAACTTCACGCTCTCGACCACCTCCACCTCAGCTCCACTGATGACGATAGAGCAGTCTAGATGCTGTTCTAACACCATGTAGAGATTTACTAAGTTTACATACATGCATAAAATATTCTACGAGCCATTGCTGAGGGGCCTCATTTCATTTCCATTGCCCATGATCTCTATACATCGCTGACAGTGCATCCTCCATTATCCTTCTTCAAGTTAACCATGAGAATTTTTATGTGATAAACTTTTATATGACATTTTCAAATACAATCAGTGGAATCCTATAGGGATCTGAGTGATGTGGGCTATGGCTTGATTTGTGGTAGAGTTGAACAAGAAGTCTATCTTGATGTTGGTACCAACCTGCTCCACCTTTTATGCATTTGTTGAGCAGTGAGGTGGGTTTCTTGCTAGGCAGCCCAAATTGCCAGTGAAGGGGCATTTTTGCTGGTTAAACACCTTACTAACACCACAATTTGCCTCATTAGTATTTAGTTTGATATCTTACCAAACACGTTGAAAAAGCTACATGTTGAGAAAACTTGACATAAAAACCTAAGTGGTTACCTGGCAACTTCAGCTCATTGCTTGCTCCAAAGGACCGCCCATGCTGCATAAGACCAAACAGTACCTCAGGACATGATCCATGACCATCAGCCACACACATCCCTCATCTACAGACACTGGCATCTGACACTTGCAAATCCCCCATGACCATCATGATACCTCACTGGTACACTTGCAGGCAGTTTGGGAAACACAGACTTACAGTGCAGAGTGCACTGGCTACCAACACCAAAAGGCTGCAGCAGGGACACTTTGTAAAAGGAGCAACAAAGACAGTGATCAGGGTTCTGGTCAGTCATGTATAGGGCTGCTCATTGATTTAGCCAGAGTGTTGAGAGTCAAAGAGATGTACAGCATGGAAATATGCTGAAGAGGTAACAAGGGTAATTGATGAGGGAAGGGCTGTGGATGTAGTTTATGTGGCGTTTAGTAAGGCATTTGATAAAGTCCCACATGGCAGGTTCGTACAAAATCTAAAATTACAAGGGATTCAGGGTGGCCTGGCTAGATGGATAGAAAACTGACGTGGTCATAGAAGACAGAGGATAGCGTTGGAAGGATGTTTTTCAGAATGGAGACCGGTAACTAGTGGTGTTCCACAGGGATCAGTCTTAGGTCCTTTGTTGTTTGTAGCATATATAAATGATCTGGAGGAAAATGTGGGTGGTCTGATAAGCAGGTTTGCTGATGACACGAAGGTTGGTGGAGTTGCTGATAGAGCCAATGATTGTGCAAGTATACAATAGGATATGGATAGATTGGCAACTTAAGCACAGAAATGGCAGAAAGAGGTTAATCCAGGCAAATGCGATGTGATGCATTTTGGAGGATTAAATTTAGGTATGAATTATATTGTAAATGGCAGAACCCTTAGGAACACTAACATTCAGATGGATCTGGGCGTGCAGGCCCATAGTTCCCTGAAAGTGGCAGCACAGGTAGCCAAGGTAATTAAGAAGGCTTATGGCATGCTTGCCTTCATCGCCCGGAGTGTGGAGTACAAGAGTTGGCAAAACATGTTGCAGCTATATAAAACCTTTGTTAGGCTGCATTTGGAGTATTGTGTGCAGTTTTGGTCAGCACACTACCAGAAGGATGTGGAAGCTTTGGAGAGAGTACGGAGAAGGTTCACCAGGATGTTGCCTGGTCTCCAAGGCATCGACTATGAAGGTTAAAAAGACTAGGATTGCTTTCACTGGAAAGACGGCAGCTGAGAGGAGACCTGATAGAGGTCTCCAAAATTATGAGAGGCATAGTGTGGATAGACAGAGGTTTTTTCCCAGGGTTGAAATTTCAATTACAAGGGGGCACAGGTTCAAGGTCGGAGGGGAAAAGTTTAAGGGAGATGTGTAAAGGAAGTTTTTCACGCAGAGAGTGGTAACAGCCTGGAATGCAGTGCCAGAAGAGGTGGTGGAAGTGGACACATTGAAGACATTTAGGAGGCACCTAGATGGGTACATGAATGAGGAGGGAACAGAGGGATACGGATCGAAAAATGGCAGGTTTGTTTTTAGATTAATTAGGGCATGATGGTTGGCATAGGCTTGGAGGGCCAAAGGGCCTGTTCCTGTGCTGTACTTTCTCATTTGTTCAAACAGACCCTTCAGCCCAACTCAACCATGCCAACCAAATATCCTAAGATCAAATCCTATTTGCCAGCATTTGGCCCATATCCCTCTAAGTCTTTCTTATTCATTTACCCATCCAGATGCCTTTCCACTGGCAGCCGATTCCATATATGCACCAGCCTCTGTGTGAAAAAACTGCCCCTTAGGTCCTTTTTATACCTTTCCCCTCTCACCTTAAACCTATGCCCTCTAGTTTTGGACCTCCCTACCCAGGGAAAAAAAACCTTGCCTGTTTACTTATCCATGCCCCTCACGATTTTATAAACCTCTCTAAGGTCACTCCTCAGCCTCCGATATTCCAGGTAAAATAGCCCCAGCTTATTCAGCCTCTCCCTATAGCTCAAACTCTCCAAACCTGGCAACATCCTTGTAAATATTTTCTGAACACTTTCAAGTTTCACAACATCATTCCTTTGGAAGGGAGACCAGAATTGAACTCAGTATTCCAAAAGTGACCCAACCAACTTCCTGCACAGCTGCAAATGACATCCCAACTCCTGTATCAATACACTAACCAAAAAGGCAAGTGAACCAAATGTCTTCTTCACTACTCTATCTACCTTTAACTCCACATTCAAGGAACTATAAACCTGTACTCCAAGGTCTCTGTCTGGCAACACTCCCCAAGACCCTACCACTAAGTCTATAAGTCTTGCCCTGATGTGCCTTTCCAGAATGCAACAGTTCACATTTATCTGAATTAAACTTCATCTGCCACTCCTTGGCCCATCAGACTATGGTCCCATTGTACCCTCAGATAACTTTCTTCACTGTCTGTTACATCTCCAATTTTACTGTCATTTGCAAATTTATTAACCATTCCTCCTATATTACCATCCAAATCATTTATGTAAATGACCAAAAACCGTGGACCCAGCACCAATCCTTGTGGCACAATGCCAGCCACAGGCCACCAGTCCAAATAACAACCCTCCACCACCACCCTCTGTCTCCTACCTTCAAGCCAATTTTCTATCCAAATGGCTAGCTCTCCCAGGATTCCGTGTGATCTAACCTTGCTAAACAGTCTACCATGTGGAACCTTGTTGAACACCTTGTTGAAATCCAAATAGACAATGTCCACTGCTCTGCCTTTATCAATGTTCTTTGTTACTTTTCGAAAAACTCAATCAAGTTAGTAAGACACTATTTCCCACGCACAAAGCCATGTTGACTATCCCTAATCAGTCCTCGTCTTTCCTAATTCACGTAGATCCTATCCTCCAGAATCCTCTCCAACAACTTACCCACCAATGACATCAGGCTCACCGGTTCATAGTTTCATGGCTGTTCCCTACCACCTTTTTAAAATAATGGCACATCAGCCATCCTCCAGTCTTCCGACACCTCATCCATGCCTATCAGTGACACGAGTATCTCAGCAAGGGGCCCAGCAATCACTCCCCTAGCTTCCCACAAAGTTCTGGGATACACTTGATCAGTTCCAGGAATTCATCCACCTTTCTGCATTTTCAGACATCCCGCACCTCCTCCCCTGTTGAATGGGCAACTTTCAAGATATCGTTGTTTATTTCTCTAAATTCTCTAGTTTTCATATCCTTTTTGACAGTAAATACTGATGTGAAATACTTGTTTAATATCTCACTCATCTCCTGAGGTTCCACACATAAACGATCTTTAAGGAGCCCTATCATTTACTCTTTTGCACTTAATGTATTTGTAGAATCTCTTTGAATTCTTCTTAGCCCTAATTGCCAAAGGCATGTCATGTCCCCTTTTAGCCCTCTTGATTTCGAGTATACTTCTACTGCCCTCATACTCCTCAAAGGATTCACTCAATCCCTGCTGTCTATAGCTGCCACATGCCTCCTTCTTTATCTTGAACAGGACCTCAATTTCTCTTGTCATCCATCATTCCTTACATACTGCCTCCGGACTCTCATTCTCTCATTTTTGAAGGCCTCCCACTTACAACTGTTCCTTTACCTTCAAATTGCCTGTCCCAATCAACTTTTGAAAGTCCTTGCCTAATACCACCAAAATTGGCCTTACTCCAATTTAAAACTTTAACTTTTAGATCAGCTCGACCCTTAAAAATAATAGAATTATGATCACTGGCCCCAAAGTGCTCTTCAATGACACGTCAGTCCCTTGCCCTGCCTTATTTCCCAAGAAAAGATCAATTTTTGTCCTTCTGTTGTAGATTCATCTGCATACTGAATAAGAAAATTATCTTGTACACACTTAAAATATTCCTCTCCATCCAATCACTTAACACTATGGCAGTCCTAGTCTATGTTTGGAAAGTTAAAATCCCTTACCATTTCCAGTTTTCCAACAGATATCAGATCTCCTTACAAATTGGCGTCTCAATTTCCCGCTGACTACTGGGGGCCTATGGTACAATCCCAAAAAGGTGATCATCCCTTTCTTATTTCTCAATTC
The DNA here is from genome assembly GCA_024137785.1 of Ginglymostoma cirratum. Classification (NCBI taxonomy): domain Eukaryota; kingdom Metazoa; phylum Chordata; class Chondrichthyes; order Orectolobiformes; family Ginglymostomatidae; genus Ginglymostoma; species Ginglymostoma cirratum. Next base: position 27,572,728 of record JAHRHZ010000043.1, read on the forward strand.
CACCCAAATAACTTCACTGGATGTTCTCCCCAGGAATATCCTCCCCAAGTACAGCCTTAACATTATCCCTAACCAGAAATACCACTTGTCCTCCTCTCTTGCCTCCCCTCCCAACTTCTTTCTTTCTAATAGCAGCTATATACTGGAATATTAAGATGCCAGGCCTGGCCTTCCCTGAGCCACGTTTCTCTAATAGCTTGTGATATCCCAGTCCCATATAACCAACCATGCCCTGAGGTCATCTGCCTGACCTGGCAGTCCTATTGCATTGAAATACAAGCAGTTTAATTTGTCAGTCTTACCTCATTCTCTGCCTTATCCTTGCCTGCCTTGACTATTTGATTTGTTCCTCTTCTCAACTGTACCAGCCTCAGACTTATTTCTTTTCTTGCTATCTCTTTGGGTGGGACCCAAAACAATAGTGAGAATAGAGATATCTGAGACTGATACACTTGAGAAGAGGAACAAATCAAATAGTCAAGGCAGGCAAGAGTAAGGCAGAGAATGAGGTAAGACTGATAAATTAAACTGCATTTATTTCAATGCAAGAGGCCTGCCAGGTAAACCAGGTGAACTCAGGGTGTGGTTGAGAACATGGAACTGGGAATACCATACCATTGGTATCGTCCAGACAGTGTGCCGCATTACCTGGAGTGCTGTGTTGCACACAACTGAAGCAGGCAACAAGATAATGTGATAGATGCTGAGGAGTTAGGGAACAGGAGCCGTTGTCTGAGGAGAAGGATGACGATATTAAGCTGGAGGGAGCTCTCCTCATGAATGACAAAACTCATCTTCATCAGGTGTTACAAAGCAGACAGAACCTCACTGCCATCCAGATACGAGCTGAGTGCTGACGCCACCACAGACTGTCAAGATCAAGATGCTAGCATTTGCTTCACAGTGTGGGTGCAAACTGCAAGCTGCATTTGTTTCTTTTGCGATCTTTCTTGCTGGCTGTCAATAAAAGCTCATTTTTGACAAAGCCAAGTGTCTGCCTGTATGTGATATTCCCCTACTGAAAAAGGACAATACTTGGATAACCACTGGGCACTGGGGAAAGAGTATCAGGGACTCAGAAAGGCTGTTTAGGGGGGATGTGGGAAATTTCAATTCCAATTTCTGAGGACAGGTAACCTGTGTGGTGTGGTGGTTTAACAGCGACTGAAGTGAGAGAATGGCATATGTTGAGGCAGTGTTAACCATGCCAGCTACCTGCCATGGGCAGTACAGTGGCTGCTGTGCCATTACATTGCTGATGAGGAGCAGTGCCAGATCTCCAAGGCTTGTCCAGGTGCACAGCAGCCTTTCAAAGACGGTGTGGGCGCAAGGGTTGCTGGTTTTTCAGCAGGTATCCGCTGAGCGGACAGTTATTCTGGGAATGGTGTGTGCTAAGATGGGGATAGAATCGAATGTGACGGATGGCAAAGGGTTGGAGGTAGGTACATAATAAGATTATCAGAGATAATAGGAACTGCAGATGCTGGAGAATCAGAGATAAAAAGGTGCAGAGCTGGATGAACACAGCAGGCCAAGCAGCAACATAGGAGCAGGAAAGCTTGAAGTTTCGGGCCTAGACCCTTCATCCCCATGGTGAGAATCCCTCCAAAAATGTCAATGCAACTCACACCTAGACAAAAGTAAATGTAACATTCAGCCAGCTCTTTTATTATTTGATGTATACCGTGCTTCCCATCACTCCTGTACTGTAATTATTGGTATGTTAAATGTGAGGGTGATTGTTGGAAATTTCCATTATCTGCCTATCCCATCACTGTATTTAGAGGGGATCCCAGTGTGCTAATGTTGCAAATGTGTCAACTGAATACATAGATGTGTTTGCTCTATTTTTGATTTACAGTAGCTGACTGCTGGTGAATGTTTAAGAACGTAAGGAACAATTTCCACCTGGGTGGGGCTAGTCCTTGGAATGGAAAAGTAGTTTGTGCTAACGCTATACTGGATACTGTGAACAAACAAATGTGGAAGGCTGACCGGCTCCTGCTTCTTCCTTTGTCAGATGTAGGTTTGCCAAGTTGACACAGTGTGCCTCTAAGAATGAAGCTACTCGATTGCCATAAATTACATTGATCCCCTCGATAGATATAGGTTGTGTCAATCATAGGTTCCTCTAAAAAAATCTAGTCTCGGCATTTTCCTTCATTGATTCTCCTTTTACTTCTTTCATTCTTGCTGTTTGTCCAGTTTTCACATTTTTGACTCAGCTTCTCAATAATAGTCCAGCTGCTGGAAGGCTCCAGCATAGATCTTGTTGGAGTTAACTATTTATTAATATTCCATCCATTTAATTCCCAATTCACACATTGCAACAAAATATAAAGTATACATCCCAAATATCACAAGTATATCCACCGTATATCAGCTAACATTCACTTCCTTAAGTTTTTAAGGGAAATGTCTCCAATGCAATAAAGGAGATAATCGTTTACTTTAAAAGCTGGGCTGACCTGTTTTATTGCTTGCCTGGCTGTTTCAGTTTCCTCTACTTAACATTCACTGTCAGATTTGCAAAAATTGGTCTTCACCAGCTTCAAGTTGTAAACTGGGGACATGATCCAAAATGTTTTCTGCTGAATGCCTTTCTCTTTGTGGTTATGAACCACGTGGTACCGGGTCCCATCCCAAATTGTGCAGTTAGTTGCTTTCATAAAGCGAGGAGGTTTGGGCTCTGCAGTTGGCCCCATGCCTTTGGGTTGAGAGGAAAGGAAATCATTGGACTCCTGATTTTTTCCAGAGACCTTCTCTGGCATCAGCCAAGAGCTAGGCTCAGCTGTGTTCAAGCTCTTTCACCACAGGGTCAAATATGCTTTAGGTACACATAGGTAGAAAGACCTGTTCTAGGTACAAGTGACAGCAGAATATCTGCTGAAAACATGGGCCCTTGCAGTGAGCACAGAACTGTGTCTCAATTAGCATCGGTGTCTCAAGAATAGTGAGATTCTGAAGAGGTGAATGTGTTTGGTGGGGGAGGGAGAGGTTGACAAATCGAGAATGTCATTATATTTTAAAAGAGATAGTTGAATGATTTGTTTTTGGTAAACCAGTGTGTCAGCATTGGCTGACTCGTAGCACTCTCATCTCTGAGAAAGAAAGCCCTGGTTAAAGGCTCAATCCAGGATTTCAGGCCATACTCTTGGCTAAAATTCCTGGAATGTAACAACTTGCACCATTAGCAAAAAACAAGTGCTAACGTATCTTGAAGCATAATTGAATATCCAAGTCACATCTGGTGATATCAGAGCAGATGCTCAAAGCTGACAAAACAGTAAAACACTGCAGATGTTGGAAAGCTGAAATTAAAATGGGGAACACTCAGCTGGTTAGACAACATCTTTGGACAAACAAACACAGTTAATATTTCAAGTCTGTAATCTTTCACCTGTTGCCTATTCACATTGTTCTCTACATCCAATGGAACTATTCAGAAGCGAGCAGGGGATTTGTCATGAAACATTCATCACATAATCCACATCCGAAAACAGATTAACTCATTTATTTCATTGCTGCTTGTGGGAGCTTGCTGTGCAGAAACTGGCCATCGCATTATCCCACATAATAACAGTGGGCACACTTCTGTAGTACCCAATTAGTTGTAAAGCATTTTGGAAATATCCTGAGTTTGTGAAAGGTGCCAGATAAATTTGAGTCTTTTGCAGCCTAAGTCAAATTGTTGTTGGAATGGGGGTACAATTGGAAAGTACCTCCAACCATAGTGACAATGCACTGAGGGGATTTAAATACCTGCTGTCCTTCAATGTGTGTTACTCAGGGCCATAGGGTGACCGCTTTAGCATCTCACACCAGAAACATGGTTGGAAAGCCCTGATCAATTAGTTGGTCTCTGTGGAGGAAACACACAGATAAGCAAGCTGCAAGACGGCAAATCACAGAATTACCAATGGGAATTGAAGTCATGAGTCAGTTGTAAATCTTGTGTCTAATTACCCTGTACTGTCATTGGTTTCTAACTTGTGACAACAGACTTAGTGCTAACTATGTGAACTCGTTGCCGGGAACACAATATACTGTATCAGTTGTCAGGATCTTCCCTTCTCATTGCGGACTTGTGGATAAAAGACAAACTCCAAGACTTCTGCATATCATTTAGACTGAAATTCAATGCCGTACTGAGGGAATGCTGCATTATCAGTAGAATCATCTTTTGTGTGAGACATTAAATTAAGAGTCCCAGCGTAAAACAAGCTGGTAAACAAGCTTGTCCTTGTTTCCATCAGCATCTGAGCGGGCTTGGTTAAACTTAGCCCATTCTTCCATAACTTGGTTGTTCAGGTAACTGTAAGAGATTGCATTCGTGAAAGAAGAGTAAGAAATTGGTCCAATATTTATCCCTTAACACCAGCAAAACAGATGAATTGGTTATTGTTGTGAGGAACGTGAGGTACCTCAATTGCCTGCATTATGAGGTGATGACAGAAGTAATTTATTGCCTGTGCTGTACTGGATGACAGAAAGTGAAAGGCACCGAATAAACATAAATTCTACTGCCACTGAAGAAGCCTTTGATCAGGGTCACTGATAGGAGTTCCAATGCCCTCTGGTGGTTGCCTGGTAATGCTCAGCCACTGTGAATGTTTGTGCCGTGTCCCCCGCTTTCTATCCTCCTTTCAGGTGCTATTTGATTCCTCACCCAGGTAACAGTTTCATTTATGCCAGGATCAAAACTGAGGCTAATCCCCATCTTCCTTGAATGGCCACACACACTAACTGTCCAGAAAGAGTTCTGGGTGGTCAGACAGAAACCATGGAAATCGTAGTCTCCATTACCATCCACTTGAGACCAGACCTGATGCGTATGACAAAGCAACACAGTGGGCCATCTGTTTCACACTTCAAGCAACTGGTGGGAAAATTATTCCATTAAATTTTATGTAATTTGATGAATAATGTGTTCTAAGTACTAATGATAGGTCTAACTTTTAGAAAGCAAATTTACATCCATTGACAAAGAATCCTGGAGGAGGCTTGAAACATCAATATTTAAATGCATTGTGCAAAACACAGAGATATGCATCACTATTAAGATTAGAATGAGTGTTTCTTAATGATGTATGTAGCATTGGATTTGTGACAAGTTGTTGCAGGTCTCAGGCTCTGAGTAAATGCATGTGTATTTCTGTGTGTATGCATGTATTGAAATGTCTCATTGTGTAAATAAGATATTTTGCTTTGTTTTCACCTTGAAAGTTTGTTTTGAAAATTTGAACAGATGCTGACAGAAGACAGGGTGAATCAGGGAGCACAGATTAAGCTTGCACACCATCAGATCTGTGTTAATGCAGCAATTTATCAATCTAAGGATTATGGAAACAGAAACTGCCACAGCTGCCGATGGTGGAGACCAAAAATAAGTATTAAAATCCATCAGTTTTTGTGTTGACTTCATGTTGTTTAAAACACTTTCACTGACTCAGGTATTGAAAGGTTATAGATTATAGATGGAAGAGGAAACTAGCTCCATAGTTATGACATCTAGACATAGGACTTCATACCTCTGTCAATACAATGGAGGATTACAGTGCAGTAAAACAATAACAACAACTACTTACATTTATGTACAGAATTTATGTATATCACAGAAAATATTACAAATTATTTTACAGAGGAGAAAAATTAGGCTATCAGTAGGAGATGAATTAATACATATGGTATAAAAACAGAAAATTTAGGAACAGGAGGAAAAAAGGGAACACTGACTGTGGTAGCACCGACAAAATGGAGAACTACAAGAAAAGATTTAAGGTGGAGAGCAAAAGGTTGCAATTGTCCTCTGTCGTGTTATCTTTTGCTTCAGTTTTATTTACAAATTACACCCCTGTGCTGAGGTAAATAGACAACAAATTGCAGAATAATTAATCCAGAACACAGAATTGAAAGATTTTCAACCTGAAACATTAACTTTTGTTTCTCTCCTCATAAATGTTACCTGACCTCCTAGGTATTTACAGTAGCTTCTAGTTTTATCTGAGTGGTTTAATATTGGTTCATTAATAATAGTGCTAGTTCACAGAACAAATTCATAATTCATATAAGGCCATCAATTTAACTGGGACAAGGTAATCATAGTGGCCCAAGCCAAACATAGACACGCCCAGAAATTCCCAGAGGCCTGGTTCTCCACCCATACTTCAATCAACAAACATACAGAATTGGACCCCATATACAAACCCATAGAGATCAAAAGCAGAAACGACAGTACTCACCATAACGGACCAGACAGCATAAATTCCAAGCGGAGTAGAATAACATTGTTTCATTGGATGCTCCACTGATGATGTCACCTGACATGGTGATGAAACGTCTGAACATAAACAAGCCAGCTCAGCGAGCAAGTCAACAATCTTATTTTACATTCATTACATTCATTGTAGCACTGGAATTGATAAGTAATTAAATGCCTCCATTGTAAGTTGGCTGTTCCTTGGTTCCATGTTGATATCTACTCAGAGTCGCGAGTTTCTGCCTTGGGTCTTAATATGACTGAACAGGTTGATTCCTGATCTGCAGAACTTTAGGCACATGGAGTAGGATGTCTCACGAGCTATTGAAATCTGAGTGTACAATCTGCTTGCTTCCCCACTGTTGTTCTGCCTCCTCATTACAACATTGTAACTCAAAGTAAGACGCAGCCTGACAAGTGGATAAGTTGTCACTGTTGATTGTAAGTAGTAGAATTTTAAAAATGATGGTGCTATAATTTGTGCTGGCAAGAAAAATAATTTAAAACAACTTTTTAAGAAGCACTGATCTGAAATATGTTTGAAATACAATACAGGTGCGTCAGCTTCTGAGTTATAAAGTTTTAGACCATGGAAAGTGCTGCTCCATGTGGAGATGAATTTGTTTGTCAGAATTTTTTTCAATAGTTTACCTTCCAGTAATATTAAGCTCATTGGCTTGTAGCTTATTCTTACCACCATTCTAAAATAATGGTATCTCATTTGCTACCCTCATATCCTTAGGCCCACTCCTGTGACTAGAAAGAATTTCAAAATGAATACCAGGGTCTCTGCAATCTCCTTCCTTGCCTCCTACATCGCTGCCTGGTGATTTATCCAATTTTAAGCCTGCCGAATCAAATAATACATACTCTCTCCCAATGTTAATTTGTTTAAGTATATCAGTTTCTGTCCCTGATTTGTATACCTATATAGGCCTTCTTTACAGTGAGTACAAATGCAAATTTCTCATTTTAAACATCCTCTACGTACTAATGTCTCCACACATATATCGACTTGGTTCCTAATGGGTCCTACTCTGTCCCTGGTTACCCTATTGCTGCAACACGCTTATGAAAAGCCTTCAGGTTTCTTTCATTTTACTCGCTATTGTTTTTTCATGCCTCTTCTTCTCTCTTCTAACTTCATATTTAATTAAACCCCTAAACTTTCTATACTTCTCTGGTGTTCTGATCCTTCAGTATCCTCCATAAACTTCCCAACATCTCTTTATTCAAACCTGAACAACTCTGACATTCCTGTGCTCCCTGAAATTGTCAGTCCACTTGTCACATCTATGGTAACATATTGACCCTGCACTCTCACTATTAACCTTTTGAGTGATTCTGATGTAGGTTTTCTAAGTAGCTACTTGCAGACCATTTTGACCAGATCATGTCTTATCATATTAAAATGGCCTTACCCAATTCATAACCTTAACTTCTAATCTCTCTTTGTCCTTTCCCATCACTGTCCAAATCTTGCTCCGTTGTGGTCACTATCACCAAAATGATCCCACACAGACACTTCTACCACTTCCCTGGCTTTGTTGCCAAAAATTAGGTCCAATGCACCCCTCCCCCACTCTCTTTTTGGAATTTCCACGTGCAGGCCTAAAAAGCTCACCTGAATACACTTTAAGAATTTCACTCCTCTAAGTCTTTGTCTATCCCAAATAATCTTGAGGAAGTTGAAATCCCGTAATATTATTTTTACACTTCTCTCTCTCTGACTGTTTGGAGGTACATAGTATACTCCTAGCAATGTGATCGACTCCTTTTTGTTTTCATGTTCTATCCACTTGGACTAATTTGAGTACCCCTTTTACACCCCTGTCAGTCTCACCTAAAGATTAAGAAAAAAGTGAAATATTGAGCTGCTAATCCTGCCCCTCTGCCATGTCTCCGGTGATAGCAATAATATCACATTCTTTTGTGTTAAGGTTTGAAAATGGGGTTCAGCGGGATGGAATAAAAAAACTCTGTGGGTAAAGTTATCCAAATTAACACATTTATTAGCAGTAATGTGTATGTGTATATAAAAAGTGGTGGTAAATATATTAAGCAGTAAATATATATATAATAAGCAGTAGAACATCTTTTGCAGTAAATATATAAGGCACTAAATGTATATTGACAAGTCTCACACCCTTCCACCTACTGGGGACCCTGCTTTAGGATAACCAGTCTGGACAACTCGGGTTTCCTGGCACCATTCGCGATCCCAGTCCAAGGTGAGGTCCAACAGCAAGTAACACGTTAGGTTGGCAACAAATCTCACTGCCTTGTTACAGTCACAAATCTCAGCCTGAGGTGAAGTCCACTGAATTGGACAAAGTCCCTATTAATACTATTCTGAATCTAAGGTAACATGCTGTATCACTATTTCATGGTACATTCAGCACGTTTCCAGACATTCCATTACACAGCAAAATATCTCCAGGTGGCTCCGTCTGACAGCCCAAAAGGACAGTTTTCACAGACAGTTTAGTATCACTTGGTCACCTCTCAGTCAAAACAGGGTGTTTTTGCATTAAGCCTCTTTTCCGTGTACTTTTCCACTTCATTTCAATTGCTTGTTGTCATGTCCAATGAACCCTTAACGATTCGATTTGAAGATACCTTTTTAATCCTATCACGACAATGTGTAAATCAAAATGCTCTGCCTCACCTGCGAGGCTCCTTGCATAAATGCAATCCAGCTTTCCCATGCTCACTTGTGCCATAACTTAACAGTTTATGCTCTGCATTCCAGACTGACTTGGTTTTTTCCTCTATACTTGTCTGTGCATCACCCCTTACTGTACCTCTGCTTCATATCCCATGCCTCTCTGCCAAAGTAATGGGAAAATAAGATACAGGCTACTATTTTGGATGCAAACCATTCAATGACTCTTCAACGACCAGTCTGAGGAAGGATTTTTAGTGGAAGTGTCAAATTCTTTTCTGATGCTATGGAACCAAACACGAAGGGAAAGATGGAAATCTGCTTTGCTTTCTTCAGGGTTGCCAACTCTGATTGCTCCTGTATTCCAGGAGTTTTCATCACATGCCCTCCTTCCTCCAATCTCCACATTTCCATAAGTGCACCACTGATGCATCTACCATTCCTGGTGTATTGCCAAACATCCTGATGTGAAAATTGCTGCAGTGGTAAATAGAGAGGAGGATTGCCTTAGATTACAAGAGCATTTGTACCAGTTGGTCAGAAGGTTTGATTAGTGGCAAATGGAATTCAATCCAGGTAAGTTTGAGGCGATGCTGTTGGACTAGAGAAAGGCACATCATGGATCATAAGAGCCTTGTTGTGCATGTCCACTGCTGCCTTAAGGTTGAATGGATAAATTGAGGGTTTAAGAAAGCAAATGTTATACCTGCCTTTATTAGCCAAAGCAAAACACTTAAGAGCCAGGAGCTTACGCTGGAACTGTATAAAATGTTGGTTAGGCCACAGCCCTCATTTCTCCAATCTCCACATTTCCACGCGTGCACCACTGATGCATCTACCATTCTGGGTGCATTGCCGGAAGTATTGTGTGCAGTTCTGGAATCCACATTATAGGAAGATGTGATCACTCTGGAGAGGGTGCGAGATGACTTACCAGGATGTGGCCTGGGATGGAGAGTTTTAGTTATCAAAAGAGATTGGATAGACTGGAGATAACAAGGCGTGGGGCTGGATGAGCACAGCAGGCCAAGCAGCATCATAGGAGCAGGAAAACTTAACATTTCGGGCCTAGACTCTTCATCAGAAAAATATCTTGGATAGACTGGGGTTGTTTTCCCTGGAGCGGAGGAGTCTTGGTGGTGTTGAAGGGGGTAAGGCACCATGATTGAGATGTATAAGATTATAAGGAGTATAGGCAGAGTGCATAGGAAGAAACATTTCCCTTTGACGGAGATATCAATGACAGGGGTGCTGTGTAGACTCAAGGTAATGGGCAAGAAGTTTGGAGGAGATGGGAGGAAAACCTTTTTCACTAGAGCGTGGCAGGAATCTGGAACTCACAGCCTGTAAGGGTGATAACAGCAAAAACCCTCATAACCTTTAAGAAGTATTTAAATGTGCACTTGCTATGCCAAGGCATACAAGGCCTATATGCTGGACAATGACATTAGAATAGTTCAGTGGTTTTTTTTGACGTGCTGACTCAATGTGCCAAGGGTCTTTTTCCACGTAGACCTCTGTAACTCTAGACTTTTCATTACATGAATAGTTCTTAACTGAACACTTTTCTTCCACCTCCAAAGTAGTAAGTGAAAGTGTTCAACTGGACAATACTTAATTTGCCTTAATGAGTTTGACCCCAAATTCCTGGGGACTTCAGGTCAATCCTGGAGTGTTGGCAACTTCCCCTCAGTTCTCCAATCCTTACCTGCTGATAAGCCTTCTATTTTCATTTACTATCAGATTTCCAGCATTCCCTGTAATTTTAATTATTTAAAGTGTCGAGCAGCGTTTACTTCTCAGAAGCTGATGAGAATTCTGCCTCAGTGGAGGGAGATGGGAAAGGGGACACGTGACTGACGGCGGGCTGCGGGCTGAGGGCTGATGTCATCACGCAAACTGCGGCTGACGTCGGATGTAAGCTTCGACGCTGGAGTTGGGCCTAGTGTTTCAGGCTTTTCTGGACCTTCAGAGTTGGGATCCGGCCCCGCAGCTCAGGGGGAACTCGGGGTCCGTGCCCGACCCCCTGGATTGACGCTTAGCACCGAACGGGTGCAGACGCGAACTTGTTCAGACCGCAGCCCGGAATTGGATGGTGATTCGGCTGCTCGATTCGCTCCCCCTACTGGGTAGCCCTGTCAGGCAGGGCCGGGGTTGACTTCGGAGCGGGATTGGGCTGTCTGCATCCAGACAAAGTGACTGGGGTTCACTGTAATAGAGGAGCCCACACCCCTGAGCCGAGTGAGCGGGTTTCCTTGTAAATTTATACCTTCATTAGATTCACTCGTCTTCCCTCACCCGTAACAGGACATGCTTAATTTTGATGTTTTACTTATCCCGGACGAATAATGGTAATAGAAGGTTAACATGAACAGGCAGGAAGATATCACTGAGTTTGATAACACCCCACTGACTTCAAGCCAGTGTCTGAACGGCGTTAGGATGAGTGATCAAGAATTGGAAAACGATGAAGTCAATGTGGAAAGTATTCAAGCCGAGGTTGATAAAGATGTTTCTCTGGAAAACCATTGCAGCTGGGATGCTAATGGAGAGACCCTGGAGGAAGATTTTAATGGTGATGAGCGCTGTGCGCTTTTGAGCAAAGATCTTACCGAGAAAGACAACTTTGTGGACATTGTGGAACTAGAAAACACATTAAGTGAAGGAGGTAGTGCTTCTGTGTACTTGTCAGACGTAACGACAGATTCAGAAAACAATTTGATTCGAAATGGTGTGATAGACTTAAGTTCAGAAACTGACAACGTCGAAAAGACTTCAGATCTTCAAGATGATGATCACTGTCAGATCAAATTGCTTTTGAGTCAGTTACGCCTCTATGAGCAGGGTACGGTGACCTTGGGAAGCAAAGCAAAACTGTTGGATGGTTACAGTTTAGAAAGTGGTGGCAAACTAACAACATGTGCTGAAAGTGATTCATTGACCAATGATGACAGGCAATTATTTGACACAATTAACCATCAGGATGTTTTGACTGAGATGAGTCATGAGCCTTTAATGTCGACTGAGAGACCTAGAAGAAATGAAATGAAAGATCTGCTTCATCATGGCAGTGAACTAAACAAAGTAAGTTATCCAGGTTCAAAGTCTGGTGTCTTTAACCATGTTGAATGTGGTGATCAGGCTGTGAAGGCATTGAGTCATGCTCCTGAAGGAACTGTTAAAAACAACACCACCTCAAGAGAAGTTTCATCTGGGAACGTGTTTGGTCAATCTGTGGAAAACACTGATAGAAAGCTCCAGCACCAACAGACTGCTGATTTATGTGCAGGTAGTTTTGGGGCAAATGATGACTCGAGCTTTTTAGATTGTGAACCATTATATAGGCTGAAGCAAGACTGGAGGAGAGAGGGAGAGGCTTTGTCTTTAGCCATTAAAGAGTTAAAAGAAGAAGTTGAGAATATTAGCAAATCCTTTCTTCCTGAAGATGTTGTTGAGCACGCTGATATGCCAAGTCGAGCTGCTTGCCACACAGAAAGCAGTGTCCGTGAACATGATAGTCAGGTAAGGAAAATCAATCTCAAAAGAATATTTCACAATAACATGCAAGTTTATGAAATAGGGACAGAACTACGCCATTCAATCATAGAATCCCTACAGTATGGAAACAGGCCATTCTGCCCAACAAGTCCACACTGCCCCTCTGAAGAGCATCCCACCCAGACCCATTCCCCTACCTCTGTATTTTCCATATCTAACCCAAACATTCCTGGGCAATTTAGTATAGAAAGTCCACCTACCCTGCACATCTTTGGACTGTGGGAGGAAACTGGAGCACCTGGAGGAAACCCACACAGACACTGGGAGAATGTGCAAACTCCACAAAGACAGTTGCCCGAGGTTGGAATTGAACCCAGGTTCCTGGCGCTGTGCAGCAGCAGTGCTAACCACTGAGCCACCATGCTGCCCCAATCCTTAGTGCTTGTTCTATCATTTGAAGAAATCATGGCTGATCTGTGTGTTTCAAGTTTCACATTGCCATCTTCCCTGAAAACCTGTGATTCCCTTGTCTAACAGGAATCTGTGTTTTTAAAAAAATTACATCACTTCCCTCATCCTCTGAGCAGAGAGTTCCAAAGTCATATAATACACTGAGAGGGAACAAAAAACGCCTCTGTACTGAAAGGATGTCCCCTAATTGTACATATCCCCTAATTCTGGACTTACCTAGAAGCTGAGAGAGAAGATAGGTTGTGTCAGGTCAAGGAGGCGAAGATGAGAGGGAGGGTTGGGCGTAGGATGAGGCCGGGGGTGGGGAGATTTTAAAACTGGTGAATTGTATGTCTAGGCCATCGGGCTGTAGGCTCCCGAGGCAGAATATGAGGTGTTGCTCCTCCAGTTTGTGTTTGATGTTATTAGGGCATGGAGGAGGCCCAGGGAGGGTTGGTGACCAGAAGGTGTTGTCATTTGTTGCATACAGAGCGCAGATGCTGTACGAAACCTCTTCCCCC